>JAXIVJ010002046.1:90000-119354 GCA_036785665.1 Chirona hameri
AAAAAATGGCCCAAAAGTGGGTGGGCCATGTTCCCTTCCGGCTGCCGCCCCCCCCCCCCCCTGTTCCTACGCCTATGAATCGGCACAACCCTCACTCCATGGTAATGAAATAAAACATGAAGAACAGCAGCATACTTTGACTACCTTTGTAATTGTATAACGTAGATGTTCAACCTTATCCTACAAATCAGGAAAATGTCAGTTGCTGGCACCAGGTCCAAACAAAAATGTATTTATTGACGCGTCAATTTTTTATGCAAAGTGGGCGGAGCTTGTAATAGGCACTGTACTGAAAGATACAAATAATGCCACAATTATTGACTTTCACTAAAAACACCTAGTCTCCATGGAAAATGGCCAGTCTTCAAAAACAATCTCTAACTCTTTCTCCATCTACCTCGGTCACAACTCAAACTGTTTACGTAAGTTTGTTTGGTTTGTTTCGGGAAAGATTGAGACGCCAATGCCATCATGTGGCGACAAATTACATCGAATGTTTCTGCCATTTTCATTTTCTTAGGATAACCTTTTTAAATTTTCAAGTTTATATTTTGTAAGTAAATAAAACCAATTTTGTACTGTAATTACATGAAATTATAATGAAAAAGCATTTTCATTTTTTTAAATATTCACCAATGCTGTTACTGCATCAATATTTTGATACAGTGATTTTAATGAGTCAAAACAAATTATTCAGGTGAGCCAAGGGATACAAAATGATGCACGTTTAAAGCAATATTGCATCAATTTCTGAGATAATTATTGAACATCTAGGTGGCTAAAACTGTATTATGAGCCACAATGCAGAGATGCATGTGCATTCATCCCATCACTGTTATCCAGTGCTTCAGAATTGCAGTTTGTAAATCGGTCATTTTCCCAATACCATTTCCATTGGGCTAGATAAAAATATTGACACGTCAAAAAATTGATTATTTGGGCCTAATGCCAGCAACTGATGTAGGTACTTGATTGCTCGAGCTATTTCCAAGATTGCTACAAAATTACACATATTCATAAAGTAGGATGTAATAGCAATAATAAATGTATAATTTGTAACATAGCCTCTGTACCTGCCCCATATTTAACATGAAACTACACAAACTGTTCATTTTGATAGTACAACTGGGTGATTATTGGCTGTTTGCACAACTGTTATATATATATATATATATATATATATATATATATATATATATATATATATATATATATATATATATATATATATATATATATATATAATATATGTCTATGTCCATGCTTCCTTAGTTTCAAGCATTCCACACCCACGTCCAATGGGTGTGTCAATCTTTAACTCCATGCCGTTATCATCTTAACAAATACAATCTTGTTTTTGTATTTTCTCGAGCACAAGTCTAGAAATCATGCTCCATGTCCATGGGTGGAGCTTTTCGGAAAAAGTTGGTGGGGCAAAATGTCATATGGGCTGGTTGTTTTTAATGATTCAGGTGAAAAATAGCCATTTCAACGCCAGGAAACCTTCAAATCTCACAAAAGTTGGTGGGGCAAAACACAAAGTTGGGGCAGTCACCCCACCATTTGAATAGGAAACTCCACCTGTGTCCATGTCCCATGGACAGGTAAAACTCCAGGGAAAAGTGTCTTGGAAGGACTCTTTTTTGTCATGCTTTTTGCCTCCAGATTGAGATAGGGTACCTCATGCTAGAATCCCATCCTCAGCTCTGGGGAAAGGGCCCCATATCACTTTTTCCATACAGTTTGGAGCTTGATACAGGCACTCTTACTACTGACTTGCACCTTCCCCAAAACATCAATTGCCTATTTGTTTGTTGCAGCAGAGCAGCAACAAAAGAACCAGTATCCGAAGCAGAGTAGGAAAATAAACAGTTATCTGTGAAACTTGATGATCCTGGTGCCCTTTCTCCTACCTCAGAACTGTTTCGTTTTTGGAAGGCAATGATAGCCAAAGCTACAGGAACAAGAACAATGCAATTGTGTTGTCAAGATTATTAACATGTCAATGTTGTCATAGGTGGAGGTGCTATACTATGCTATATCAGGTCAGGTAAACAATCCACTCACTCTGAGTCTCTGACAAAGTCACATTCTTCTTTTTTCGCTTCCTCAACACATCAACCACACAATGTAGATAGGCATAAATATATGAAATTAATTAGCATACTTACTCAAAAGTAAACAGCACGAACTTTGCAAATTTAAATCGCAAATGTTCCCCACCCTCCATGCTACCTCGGTCACAACTCACAGCGTCACCCATTCTCATCTTCTGGAACCTCATTTCTATGGTAGCCAGTAGGTAGGAAGATCATGTTTTTTGTATCGAGTTTTGATTTTAATACTATTTAGCTCGATCGCTAGTGACGTCGTTTCGATGACAAGCGACGTCACAAAAAAAAGTTCATTTGGGTGTGGCTTTCCACTCATATTTGTTAAATTCAGGACACTGACACACACACACACACACACACACACACACACACACACACACACACACACACACACACACACACACAACCATCCAACCATCCAACCATCCAACCATCCAACCATCCAACCACCCAACCACCCAACCACCCAACCACCCAACCACCCAACCACCCAACCACCCAACCACCCAACCACCCAACCACCCAACCACCCAACCACCCAACCACCCAACCACCCAACCACCCAACCACCCAACCACCCAACCACCCAACCACCCAACCACCCAACCACCCAACCACCCAACCACCCAACCACCCAACCACCCAACCACCCAACCACCCAACCACCCAACCACCCAACCACCCAACCACCCAACCACCCAACCACCCAACCACCCAACCACACACACACACACACACACACACACACACACACACACACACACACACACACACACACACACACACACACACACACACACACACACACACACACACACACACACACACACACACACACACACACACACACACACACACACACACACACACACACACACACACACACACACACACACACACACACACACACACACACACACACACACACACACACACACACACACACACACACACACACACACACACACACACACACACACACACACACACACACACACACACACACACACACACACACACACACACACACACACACACACACACACACACACACACACACACACACACACACACACACACACACACACACACACACACACACACACACACACACACACACACACACACACACACACACACACACACACACACACACACACACACACACACACACACACACACACACACACACACACACACACACACACACACACACACACACACACACACACACACACACACACACACACACACACACACACACACACACAACACGCACACACACACACACAAACACACACGCACACGCACACGCACACACACACACACACACACACACGCACACGCACGCACACGCACACGCACACACACACGCACACGCACACGCACACGCACACGCACACGCACACGCACACGCACACGCACACGCACACGCACACGCACACGCACACGCACTAACGCGGGCGCTGCTAGTTGGGCTGTCCATGGCAGACAAAGCCACCACACGAGACATGAGAGTACAGCATTCGTCTGTAACCGTGGTTGGAAACGCCAACAGTCATCTGCCAGTAGGACGAGAGGCGCAGCCACTACTACACTGCCTGCTTGGATTGTTCGCAGCGCAGGCGTCGGCCTGATGACTTGAAGTTCATGCAACAGCGAACTTTGACGTACTACTTTTATCCATCTGAGACTAGTCGTCTGGCGGCCTCTGGCAGACGTCCAGCAAAAGCGGTCACCACCGACAGTTTCACCGGAAATTGGAGTGAAAAGTCGCAGAGAAGTACATTCATGAAGGAGTGAAATTCGCTGTATGTTCCACAGAATACGGCCTGACACCGCCGCCAAGACACAGTCAGGAACAGCGGCCAGCCTGCCTGACTGCAGAGCCTGCCTGACTGCAGGCCCTGCCTGACAGTCAAGCCTGCCTGACTGCAGGGTCTGCCTGACAGTCAAGTCTGCTTGACTGCAGGGCCTGCCTGACAGTCGAGCCTGCCTGACTGCAGGGCCTGCTTGACAGTCGAGCCTGTCTGACTGCAGGGCCTGCTTGACAGTCGAGCCTGCCTGACTGCAGGACCTGCCTGACAGTCAAGCCTGCCTGACTGCAGGGCCTGCTTAACAGTCGAGCCTGCCTGACTGCAGAGCCTGCCTGACAGTCAAGCCTGCCTGACCTGCAGGGCCTGCCTGACAGTCGAGCCTGACTGACCTGCAGAGGGGCCTGCCTGACAGTCGAGCCTGACTGTCCTGCAGAGTGGCCTGTCTGACAGTCGAGCCTGACTGACCTGCAGAGGGGCCTGCCTGACAGTCGAGCCTCACTGACCTGCAGAGGGGCCTGCCTGACAGTCGAGCCTGCCTGACCTGCAGGGACTGCCTGACAGTCGAGCCTGACTGATCTGCAGAGGGGCCTGCCTGACAGTCGAGCCTGACTGACTTGCAGAGGGGCCTGCCTGACAGTCGAGTCTGCCTGACTGCAGAGCCTGTCTGACAGTCAAACATGCCTGACCTGCAGGGCCTGCCTGACAGTCGAGCCTGACTGACCTGCAGAGGGGCCTGTCTGACAGTCGATCCTGACTGACCTGCAGAGGGGCCAGCCTGACAGTCGAGCCTACCTGACTGCAGAGGGGCCTGACTGACCTGCAGAGGGGCCTGACTGACCTGCAGAGGGGCCTGACTGACCTGCAGAGGGGCCTGACTGACCTACAGAGGGGCCTGGCTGACCTGCAGAGGGGCCTGTCTGACCTGCAGAGGGGCCTGACTGACCTGCAGAGGGGCCTGACTGACCTGCAGAGGGGCCTGACTGACCTGCAGAGGGGCCTGACTGACCTGCAGAGGGGCCTGGCTGACCTGCAGAGGGGCCTGACTGACCTGTAGAGGGGCCTGACTGACCTGCAGAGGGGCCTGACTTACCTGCAGAGGGGCCTGACTGACCTGCAGAGGGGCCTGCCTAACCTGCAGAGGGGCCTGACTGACCTGCAGAGGGGCCTGACTGACCTACAGAGGGGCCTGACTGACCTGCAGAGGGGCCTGACTGACCTACAGAGGGGCATCCAAGGCATCCAGACATGGCTAGTGGCTGCAGCCAGTTCCCGCAGGAGTACTGGACGGCCTTCCTGAGAGAGGGCCTGCGCTGCAGCCGGTACCGTGACCCGCGTGTTTACCTTCCACAGAGGCACGACAACCAAGTTACAGGTGACTGACCTAGCGGCCAACCGCCATCGGAATGCATGCTATGTATAACAACACACAGTTTTATTAAAACCCTCGTAGACCACGCAAGGGTTTGACGCTCCGCAAGGGTTTGACGTTCCGCAAGGGTTTGACGCTCCGCAAGGGTTTGACGCTCCGCAAGGGTTTGACGTTCCGCAAGGGTTTGACGCTCCGCAAGGGTTTGACGCTCCGCAAGGGTTTGACGCTCCGCAAGGGTTTGACGCTCCGCAAGGGTTTGACGCTCCGCAAGGGTTTGACGCTCCGCAGGGGTTTAACGTTCCGCAAGGGTTTGACGTTCCGCAAGGGTTTGACGTTCCGCAAGGGTTTGACGCTCCGCAAGGGTTTGACCATCGGCGTGTTATTTGACACGCTGTGAAATGTTAAAATGATTGTCGATTCAGTTCCATCAGCGGCCGCAGCGGCCGCAGCGGTCAGAGGTCGCACTTCAGTCTAGGGGCGGCGGCGGAGCCTCAGCGAGTGATGGGATCTCGCGTCGACCGGAGCGGCGGCGGCGTCTCGACAGAGTTACCGTGTACTGTACACAGAGTAAGACCGGAGCGGAGGCGGCGTCTTGACAGATTTACCGTGTACTGTACACAGAGTAAGACCGGAGTGGCGGCGGCGTCTCGACAGAGTTACCGTGTACTGTACACAGAGTAAGACCGGAGCGGCGTCTCGACAGAGTTACCGTGTACTGTACACAGAGTAAGACCAGAGCGGCGTCTTGACAGAGTTACCGTGTACTGTACACAGAGTAAGACCGGAGTGGCGGCGGCGTCTCGACAGAGTTACCGTGTACTGTACACAGAGTAAGACCGGAGCGGCGTCTCGACAGAGTTACCGTGTACTGTACACAGAGTAAGACCGGAGCGGCGTCTCGACAGAGTTACCGTGTACTGTACACAGAGTAAGACCGGAGCGGCGGCGGCGTCTCGACAGAGTTACCGTGTACTGTACACAGAGTAAGACCGGAGTGGCGGCCGTGTCTCGACAGAGTTACCGTGTACTGTACACAGAGTAAGACCGGAGCGGCGGCGGCGTCTCGACAGAGTTACCGTGTACTGTACACAGAGTAAGACCGGAGTGGCGGCCGTGTCTCGACAGAGTTACCGTGTACTGTACACAGAGTAAGACCGGAGCGGCGGCGGCGTCTCGACAGAGTTACCGTGTACTGTACACAGAGTAAGACCGGAGTGGCGGCCGTGTCTCGACAGAGCTACCGTGTACTGTACACAGAGTAAGACCGGAGCGGCGGCGGCGTCTCGACAGAGTTACCGTGTACTGTACACAGAGTAAGACCGGAGCGGCGTCTCGACAGAGTTACCGTGTACTGTACACAGAGTAAGACCGGAGCGGCGTCTCGACAGAGTTACCGTGTACTGTACACAGAGTAAGACCGGAGCGGCGGCGGCGTCTCGACAGAGTTACCGTGTACTGTACACAGAGTAAGACCGGAGCGGCGGCGGCGTCTCGACAGAGTTACCGTGTACTGTACACAGAGTAAGACCGGAGTGGCGGCCGTGTCTCGACAGAGTTACCGTGTACTGTACACAGAGTAAGACCGGAGTGGCGGCCGTGTCTCGACAGAGTTACCGTGTACTGTACACAGAGTAAGACCGGAGCGGCGACGGCGTCTCGACAGAGTTACCGTGTACTGTACACAGAGTAAGACCGGAGCGGCGTCTCGACAGAGTTACCGTGTACTGTACACAGAGTAAGACCGGAGCGGCGTCTCGACAGAGTTACCGTGTACTGTACACAGAGTAAGACCGGAGCGGCGTCTCGACAGAGTTACCGTGTACTGTGCACAGAGTAAGACCGGAGCGACGTCTCGACAGAGTTACCGTGTACTGTACACAGAGTAAGACCGGAGCGGCGGCGGCGTCTCGACAGAGTTACCGTGTACTGTACACAGAGTAAGACCGGAGTGGCGGCCGTGTCTCGACAGAGTTACCGTGTACTGTACACAGAGTAAGACCGGAGCGGCGGCGGCGTCTCGACAGAGTTACCGTGTACTGTGCACAGAGTAAGACCGGAGCGGCGTCTCGACAGAGTTACCGTGTACTGTACACAGAGTAAGACCGGAGCGGCGGCGGCGTCTCGACAGAGTTACCGTGTACTGTACACAGAGTAAGACCGGAGCGGAGGCGGCGTCTCGACAGAGTTACCGTGTACTGTACACAGAGTAAGACTGGAGTGGCGGCGGCGTCTCGACAGAGTTACCGTGTACTGTACCCAGAGTAAGACCGGAGTGGCGGCGGCGTCTCGACAGTTACCGTGTACTGTACACAGAGTAAGACCGGAGCGGCGGCGGCGTCTCGACAGAGTTACCGTGTACTGTACACAGAGTAAGACCGGAGCGGCGGCCGCGTCTCGACAGAGTTACCGTGTACTGTACACAGAGTAAGACCGGAGCGGCGTCTCGACAGAGTTACCGTGTACTGTACACAGAGTAAGACCGGAGCGGCGGCGGCGTCTCGACAGAGTTACCGTGTACTGTACACAGAGTAAGACCGGAGCGGCGTCTTGACAGAGTTACCGTGTACTGTACACAGAGTAAGACCGGAGCGGCGTCTCGACAGAGTTACCGTGTACTGTACACAGAGTAAGACCGGAGCGGCGTCTTGACAGAGTTACCGTGTTCTGTACACAGAGTAAGACCGGAGCGGCGGCGGCGTCTTGACAGAGTTACCGTGTACTGTACACAGAGTAAGACCGGAGCGGCGTCTCGACAGAGTTACCGTGTACTGTACACAGAGTAAGACCGGAGCGGCGTCTTGACAGAGTTACCGTGTACTGTACACAGAGTAAGACCGGAACGGCGGCGGCGTCTCGACAGAGTTACCGTGTACTGTACACAGAGTAAGACCGGAGCGGCGTCTCGACAGAGTTACCGTGTACTGTACACAGAGTAAGACCGGAGCGGCGTCTTGACAGAGTTATCGTGTACTGTACTCAGAGTAAGACCGGAGCGGCGGCGGCGTCTCGACAGAGTTACCGTGTACTGTACACAGAGTAAGACCGGAGTGGCGGCCGTGTCTCGACAGAGTTACCGTGTACTGTACACAGAGTAAGACCGGAGCGGCGGCCGCGTCTCGACAGAGTTACCGTGTACTGTACACAGAGTAAGACCGGAGCGGCGTCTCGACAGAGTTACCGTGTACTGTACACAGAGTAAGACCGGAGCGGCGTCTCGACAGAGTTACCGTGTACTGTACACAGAGTAAGACCGGAGCGGCGTCTCGACAGAGTTACCGTGTACTGTACACAGAGTAAGACCGGAGCGGCGGCAGCGTCTCGACAGAGTTACCGTGTACTGTACACAGAGTAAGACCGGAGCGACGTCTCGACAGAGTTACCGTGTACTGTACACAGAGTAAGACCGGAGCGGCGTCTCGACAGAGTTACCGTGTACTGTACACAGAGTAAGACCGGAGCGGCGTCTCGACAGAGTTACCGTGTACTGTACACAGAGTAAGACCGGAGCGGCGGCGGCGTCTTGACAGAGTTACCGTGTACTGTGCACAGAGTAAGACCGGAGCGGCGTCTCGACAGAGTTACCGTGTACTGTACACAGAGTAAGACCGGAGCGGCGTCTTGACAGAGTTACCGTGTACTGTACACAGAGTAAGACCGGAGCGGCGTCTCGACAGAGTTACCGTGTACTGTACACAGAGTAAGACCGGAGCGGCGTCTCGACAGAGTTACCGTGTACTGTACACAGAGTAAGACCGGAGCGGCGGCGGCGTCTCGACAGAGTTACCGTGTACTGTACACAGAGTAAGACCGGAGCGGCGTCTCGACAGAGTTACCGTGTACTGTACACAGAGTAAGACCGGAGCGGCATCTTGACAGAGTTATCGTGTACTGTACACAGAGTAAGACCGGAGCGGCGGCGGCGTCTCGACAGAGTTACCGTGTACTGTACACAGAGTAAGACCGGAGTGGCGGCCGTGTCTCGACAGAGTTACCGTGTACTGTACACAGAGTAAGACCGGAGCGGCGGCCGCGTCTCGACAGAGTTACCGTGTACTGTACACAGAGTAAGACCGGAGCGGCGTCTCGACAGAGTTACCGTGTACTGTACACAGAGTAAGACCGGAGCGGCGGCGGCGTCTCGACAGAGTTACCGTGTACTGTACACAGAGTAAGACCGGAGCGGCGGCGGCGTCTCGACAGAGTTACCGTGTACTGTACACAGAGTAAGACCGGAGTGGCGGCCGTGTCTCGACAGAGTTACCGTGTACTGTACACAGAGTAAGACCGGAGCGGCGACGGCGTCTCGACAGAGTTACCGTGTACTGTACACAGAGTAAGACCGGAGCGGCGTCTCGACAGAGTTACCGTGTACTGTACACAGAGTAAGACCGGAGCGGCGGCGGCGTCTCGACAGAGTTACCGTGTACTGTACACAGAGTAAGACCGGAGCGGCGGCGGCGTCTCGACAGAGTTACCGTATACTGTACACAGAGTAAGACCGGAGTGGCGGCCGTGTCTCGACAGAGTTACCGTGTACTGTACACAGAGTAAGACCGGAGCGGCGGCGGCGTCTCGACAGAGTTACCGTGTACTGTACACAGAGTAAGACCGGAGCGGCGTCTCGACAGAGTTACCGTGTACTGTACACAGAGTAAGACCGGAGCGGCGTCTCGACAGAGTTACCGTGTACTGTACACAGAGTAAGACCGGAGCGGCGTCTCGACAGAGTTACCGTATACTGTACACAGAGTAAGACCGGAGCGGCGGCGGCGTCTCGACAGAGTTACCGTGTACTGTACACAGAGTAAGACCGGAGCGGCGTCTCGACAGTTACCGTGTACTGTACACAGAGTAAGACCGGAGCGGCGGCGGCGTCTCGACAGAGTTACCGTGTACTGTACACAGAGTAAGACCGGAGTGGCGGCCGTGTCTCGACAGAGTTACCGTGTACTGTACACAGAGTAAGACCGGAGCGGCGTCTCGACAGAGTTACCGTGTACTGTACACAGAGTAAGACCGGAGCGGCGTCTCGACAGAGTTACCGTGTACTGTACACAGAGTAAGACCGGAGCGGCGGCGGCGTCTCGACAGAGTTACCGTGTACTGTACACAGAGTAAGACCGGAGTGGCGGCCGTGTCTCGACAGAGTTACCGTGTACTGTACACAGAGTAAGACCGGAGCGGCGGCGGCGTCTCGACAGAGTTACCGTGTACTGTACACAGAGTAAGACCGGAGTGGCGGCCGTGTCTCGACAGAGTTACCGTGTACTGTACACAGAGTAAGACCGGAGCGGCGTCTCGACAGAGTTACCGTGTACTGTACACAGAGTAAGACCGGAGCGGCGGCGGCGTCTCGACAGAGTTACCGTGTACTGTACACAGAGTAAGACCGGAGCGGCGTCTCGACAGAGTTACCGTGTACTGTACACAGAGTAAGACCGGAGCGGCGGCGGCGTCTCGACAGAGTTACCGTGTACTGTACACAGAGTAAGACCGGAGCGGCGTCTCGACAGAGTTACCGTGTACTGTACACAGAGTAAGACCGGAGCGGCGGCGGCGTCTCGACAGAGTTACCGTGTACTGTACACAGAGTAAGACCGGAGCGGCGTCTCGACAGAGTTACCGTGTACTGTACACAGAGTAAGACCGGAGCGGCGTCTCGACAGAGTTACCGTGTACTGTACACAGAGTAAGACCGGAGCGGCGTCTCGACAGAGTTACCGTATACTGTACACAGAGTAAGACCGGAGCGGCGGCGGCGTCTCGACAGAGTTACCGTGTACTGTACACAGAGTAAGACCGGAGTGGCGGCGGCGTCTCGACAGAGTTACCGTGTACTGTACACAGAGTAAGACCGGAGCGGCGGCGGCGTCTCGACAGAGTTACCGTGTACTGTACACAGAGTAAGACCGGAGCGGCGGCGGCGTCTCGACAGAGTTACCGTGTACTGTACACAGAGTAAGACCGGAGCGGCGTCTCGACAGTTACCGTGTACTGTACACAGAGTAAGACCGGAGCGGCGGCGGCGTCTCGACAGAGTTATCGTGTACTGTACACAGAGTAAGACCGGAGTGGCGGCGGCGTCTCGACAGAGTTACCGTGTACTGTACACAGAGTAAGACCGGAGTGGCGGCGGCGTCTCGACAGAGTTACCGTGTACTGTACACAGAGTAACGGCACACCCGGCCACGCTGTACTGCAAAGGATGACGCATCAGGCCACCCGCCTCAAACAGATCGCACTGTGAGATGCATCCATGGTCACATGACCCGGACGGGGGGGGGGGGGGTGTTGTGAGGTACGCCCGGCCACGTGGCCCAATCGGATAATGGGCGTGAGACGTGTCAGGGGACAGGACAGATCGCAGACTAACAGGGCCTCCGTGTGAATTAGCACCAAATAAACCCAATGTCCTTAAGGGCAAAATAAATACGTAGATACGTAAGTACATAAATACGTAAAATACGTCAAAAATAATTGAAATGATTATATATTTTACTTGATGTTCCAACGGATGCCTAATTGATGCATAATTCGTGGTTGGGAAGTCGGACAAAAATAACAATAATAAATAAATCGCCATCTCTCCTGCACGCCAAAATAATAAATCAACTGGGCTGTCATTCAATCGAGACGTCGCCGGCTTCCCAAGTTATTACAAGTTGGGTTATTTATTTACTAACCCAATAGCGGCGATTCGAGACACAGCAAAATATAAAACACTGCGAGCTCGTCGATGGGATACTGATCTCCGCACTCCGCACAGGCATCCAAACAATATCTCAAACTTTGCCGCGTGTCTGCTGAGCACATGCAGCTTCGCCGTCGATGGCCGCCCGAATGTTGGCGAGCTACAAATACAAATCCACTCGCCAAATCCCGGCAGCAAACCAAACTGGCCAACTTTTGCGCACAAGAAAACAACATTATCGCCGTAGCATGACAAAAGCCAACGCCGGCGTAGCAATTTCCACTGACTACGGCGAGCCCGGGCGACGCACCGCACCGCTCTTTGTCTGACGACGACGCCGACGCCGCCGCCGCCGCCGCCGCCAGGCTGGCCGTCGCTGCGTTCGGGTCGTGTTTGAGGCCGCGCGTTCGGCCGGCTGGACCATACCATCACCAGTCGAGGCCATCAGTTTTTGTTGTGCCGATGCCGCGAGATTGGTTGTCGGCGCGACGCTGCACCGTTTGTTGATCGGCGGCGGCGGCAGCGCGGCAGTTAGCGGGCGACTCGCTCCGTCATCCCGCCGCACCGCGCCGCACCTATTCACACCCGCAGCAGGCGCTACATATTGCCTTCACACGCCACAGCGGAATGCGATTGGATTTTTACCCCGGCTTCTGTCGGGAAATTGGGTTGCCGCGGACGGCGCAGTTGCGTCGACTTCAGACGACCCGAGTTGCAGGTGGGATGTAGGACACACCGTCCCCTGGCGGCGCTCACCACCGCCCCGGTATTCCAATTCTACTTCAGAGGCAATGACCTATCACCCGAACAGCGGAGAGGGTTCCACCAAAGTCGGTAATGCTATCTGCCAACACCCACTGCCTGATGGCCAAAGCGAGTGTGTTAACGGTTACCTTGATGTCCCCACAGGCGGCTCGCGCCCGGACTGAGGGAGGAGCCCCCGGTCAAACGTCGTCAAACGGCACTCGGCGACGGGAGATTGGATCCCGGCGACATCAAAGTCGCCTGTGGGAGAATAATTACCCACTGTGTGACCTGGTCCTGACGGGTCACCAGTGCCGGTGGGTATTGACGAATACCTCCGGATACTGCTGGGTACTGTTGAGTACTGGTGGGTACTGCTGAGTACTGCTGAGGACTGCTGAATACTGCTGAATACTGCTGAGTATTGCTGAGTACTGCTGAGTACTGCCGGGTACTGCTGAGGACTGCTGAGGACTGCTGAATACTGCTGAATACTGCTGAGTACTGCTGAGGACTGCTGAATACTGCTGAATACTGCCGGGTACTGCTGAGTACTGCTGAGTACTGCTGGGTACTGCTGAATACTGCTGAATACTGCTGAATACTGCTGAATACTGCTGAATACTGCTGAATACTGCTGAGTACTGCTGAGTACTGCTGGGTACTGCTGGGTACTGTTGAATACTGCCGAGTACTGCTGAATACTGCTGGGTATTGCTGAGGACTGCTGGGTACTGCCGGGTACTGCTGAGGACTGCTGAGGACTGCTGAATACTGCTGGGTACTGCTGAATACTGCTGAGTACTGCTGAGTACTGCTGAGTACTGCTAGGTATTGCTGAGTACTGCTGGGTACTGCCGGGTACTGCTGAGGACTGCTGAGGACTGCTGAGTACTGCTGAATACTGCTGAGTACTGCTGAGTACTGCTGAGTATTGCTGAGTACTGCTGGGTACTGCTGAGGACTGCTGAGGACTGCTGAATACTGCTGAATACTGCTGAATACTGCTGAATACTGCTGAATACTGCTGAGTACTGCTGAGTATTGCTGAGTACTGCTGGGTACTGTGAGGACTGCTGAATACTGCTGAGTACTGCTGGGTACTGCTGAATACTGCTGAGGACTGCCGGGTACTGCTGAATACTGCTGAATACTGCTGGGTACTGCTGAGGACTGCTGGGTATTGCTGAGGACTGCTGAGTACTGCTGAATACTACCGAGTACTGCTGAATACTGCTGGGTACTGCTGAGTACTGGTGGGTACTGCCGGGTACTGCTGAGGACTGCTGAGGACTGCTGAATACTGCTGAATACTGCTGAGTACTGCTGAGTACTGCTGAGTATTGCTGAGTATTGCTGAGTACTGCTGGGTACTGTGCGGACTGCTGAGGACTGCTGAATACTGCTGAATACTGCTGAATACTGCTGAGTACTGCTGAGTATTGCTGAGTTCTGCTGAGTACTGCTGGGTACTGCTGAGGACTGCTGAGGACTGTGACTACTGCTGAATACTGCTGAATACTGCTGGGCACTGCCGGGTACTGCCGGGTATTGCTGAGTACTGCTGAGTACTGCCGGGTACTGCCGGGTACTGCTGAGTACTGCTGAGTACTGCTGAGTACTGCTGGGTACTGCTGAGTACTGCTGAGTACTGCTGAATACTGCTGAATACTGCTGAGTATTGCTGAATACTGCTGAATACTGCTGAGGACTGCTGACTACTGCTGAATACTGCTGAGGGCTGCTAGCACTCCCTCACATAACCCCTACCGTAGAACGACCTTAGTCAATATGAGGAGAAAAACTATGACATGATGTGCATGATTGGTCCATTATTGTTATGTATTTTCAGTTTGACCTTTTGCTCAGAATATACCAGGCGGTTAGCTTTGCGCAAAGCGCATTTTGTCAAGATGTTACAGGTTAAGAGAGGGGAAGATGCACCTCCGCCCTTCGCACATTCGGTTACTTGACCAGTGCTCTAATCGCGACCACCTCGACCGGACGCTGGCAGTCAATTGCGCTGCGCCGTCACACCGGATCACGCAGTCACCGACCCCAACCCTGGGGCGATGCGGTCTACAGGTGCAGAGACGTACACCCCGGGTCGACCAGCCCAGAGCCCCAGCAGGCGCCCGACGCCGCCGCAATATACACGCAAATGACACTGTCCGGGACCGAACCAGCGACCTTCTGCACATCTAATGAAATGTTAACCCTCGTCAGTGCAGGGTCCGATACCTACATGACCGTGCAGGGGTACGACCCCCTGGCGTTTCGCCCCTAATTGAGATTAAAGCTTCAATTCATATACGAGCGTGTTGCTTGTGATGAGAGGAAGCCGTTGGTACCCGATTTTAAGGTCATGGGTCATTAGGTGACCTCTGAGGTCATTCAATGACCCGGATGTCATCCAAATTGTTAATGTGTAGAAATTGAATTATAATCGAGCTAGAATCGTGAATGAGCATATAATTATGCAAAATGGGTGCCAAATTTGAAAACAGCGTCACAAAATATCCTAGAAACTACCAGAGTCCAACAAGGTCTTCTCAGGTCATCGGAGGTCAATGACCTCGGTTAACCTGTGAAAGTGCATGACCCCAGTGGAACATATACTTATGTAAAATGGATGCCAAATTTGAAATCAGCATCACAAAATGTCCTGGAAACTGTGTGAGGCCAAACAAATAATATCTGTTCATCGGAGGTCACGATCTCAGTGAAAACCATAATGGTCACCTGTTAACACCTGTGCATATGCTCCTGAACAACAAACACTCGGAAACTGCACAAGTTACAAGCATCGATACTACGGGACGCCAGTTGCGCCTGACATGACCTTGAGAAACAGGTCATAGGTCGTGGGGAGTAGAAGTTGGAAGTTTTCAGAGTATATGTCAAAAGCAGGGTACTGAAAGTTGCATCGCAATCGGTTGACAAATACGCGAGTTATTACCGAAAAACCGAAGGGGGGGGGGGGGGTGGCAACTTGGCATCCCCCCCCCCCCACCCTACACTGGCGATGGCTAAAACCAACCATTTGTGAACACAGGTGCCTAGTAACAGCCAAGCCACTGGCAACCGGCTGGCGCAAGCAGGTTCAAATATATATTTCCGGCATATTACGAGAAATGCATAACTGCAGCTGATTCCATTGACGAATTTTAATTTAGGCAATTATAATATGGTGTTGCGACCCGTCACTCCACTTTGATACCTAATTTCACGAATGTGTCTGCACTAGGCGTAGGCAGCGAGTTAATAAGTCATGTATGAATGACATCCGTACTAGAGATGCAGAAAATTATACATTTTTGGTCACGGCTCCGGTCACGGCGGCTGACCTAGTTCAGAGGTCACGGCGTGCTAGCAGCCAGTTGAATTTGAGTCCCAGCTTGGTCACGGCATGATACATTTTCACAATTTCAACATATGAAATAGTTATGTAATTTGTATCCTAAAAATATACTTTGCTAGAACATTTATATTTGAAAACATTGCTAGGACAGCAACAGGACAAGGCTGCAAATACCTTGAGGTAGGATGGATGTAGGAAAATAAATAAGCATGAGTGAAATGCATGGTTAGTGGTTACCTAATACCTACTACCTACTACCTACAAGATCCATAGAAAAACCACTGAAAGAATGCCAAAGTATCAAAGAAATCAACCATACCATCAAGCATCAACAACGGCATTTTAAACACTAGGAAATGGACAAAACAAGTTGAAGTCAGATTCTAGCTGATGTTAATGACAAGCCATCACGCTGCACAGAAGATATTTACCAAATTTGCCGGAACAACTTTTTGAAATACAGGTATAGGCATATACAAACTGCAAATCCATCTCACTTGCAAGTTGCAGGCCATCAAAGCTAAGTCTAAGAGCAGACAAGGATAACAATACAATTTAAATAGTAATGTCACGCATGGCTTCTGGCATGTAAGTTACCAGTGAGCCACAGCTATACCAACATAAATTCGTGTCATCTCACCTGATTGAAGCCAACCACATATTATAATAACGAAATCGCTCACCCCCAAAATAGTAAGTATGTCACATTAAAGCCAACTCGAACTTGAACTCCGAGAATCGGCGGCACAGAATATGACCTTGGCAATGAGGAGATTGTTGTTGTTGCTGGATTAGGGCGCGTAGGCCAAACGCGCCACGCGCATCGGCAGCTATGGCGCGCCATCGTCAACTACGGCGCGCTTTTATTTTTGTTTCGACGTCAAAAGGTAAATTTGGTATTATTCGTCAGCTGTTTGCATCAGGGTAATAGAACAACGGGTAGAAAGTGGGGTAGAACAGTAAGAAATGTAACGCCCACATGAATTAGACAAGATATAATTTTTCTGGTAGTTGTTTTGTCTATTATAAATAAAAGGTATTGTTTGCTATCAATAACTTGTATTTCCATAGATTATAATTCTAGCAAATATACGAAGTAGTGTATATTTCAGTACCTGTAGTAGCATTTGGAAGCGGCCATATTTAATTCAATATACGAAGTAGTAGTCGAAGTAGTGTATGCTAGTGCTAACCTGTCCGCTCCGCTGGGCGATTACTGGTGTCAAGTGGTGGTGCAAGCCAGTGATAGGCAATTAGGGATTGATAACCCGTACTACCCGTGACACCTGTCGTACCTATAATACGTTTTTGTACCCGTCATACACCCGAAGCACCCGTCAAAAACCTACGGTGCCCGACATACACCCGTGGTACCCGTTGTGCCCCTGGGGAACACGTGATAACCCCGTTATAGACGGCACTCACCCATTATACCCGTGGAACACTTATGGCACCCGTTATACACCCGTTAAACCCGTGAAAACTCCACCCCGGCTTAGCGTATATGTTCATTGATATATGCCGTACCGTATGTCGATGACCTTCGTTTCGCAGTGATTCCGTGGTTGCGTCTCATTGGTTGTGGCACTGTAGTATCTGTGGTCGGATCTGAATGGCTTTCGACTGGAGTGAAGCGATGTAAAACTCGTATCCGTAAACTGTTTTTTTACGGTAAAATATTTCTTAACACCTCCTTCTATGTTAGTTACAGCACAAACCTTCGCCCAAAACTGCACAACCTAAAACTGTAACTATCGTATCAAATGCGTCGGCAATGTACGAATTATACACCACTCAGTAGTATCCGTAAACTCGTTTGAAAACCTTAAAATCACGTACATCACGTGCTTATAGCAATGTGGTACTGCAATGTAGAACTGCCGCTTTACTGTGTTAAATTCGTTCCGGAGAGACAGACAGACAGACGCTTATCAAATAGTAATATAGATTTCAGTACCTGTAGTAGCATTTGGAAGCGGTCAACGGTCGTTCCGACATTGGTTAACGCCCAAGGCCATTTAACCCCTATACGCCAGGAATATCGAAAAATGGTAAAAAGAAACGTTGTATCCAAGGCTTGTAGCTATCTGGTCCAGACTCCAGAAGTCGGATTTAACATATGTTCCATAGGTTATGAGCCAGCTTCGTCTGAAAATCATCGATTTAACATGGGAACCCTATGGTGTAGTAGGTTTTTACCGCCCGAGTGCTGCCAGCCAGGGGTTTTTCACTTTGCACAGCGCCATTTGTGACGCATCAGAGACGTGAAATATAATTGGTAAATTATTTGTCCTAGGAGAAATTATTACATAACAATAATCCTTGGGTTGGCTTGGAGTATTTTGAATTTGGATGAACTTTATTGGACCGAGCCTGTAGCCATTAATAAGCCCCCATGTCTTGATTTACTTGAATCATCATCTGAGGCATATATTGAGGCTATTGGAAATTTGGAATCCTGTTTCCATTTAGTGATCCATTAACATGTAAAATGTCAGTGTGCAAGTTGGTTGTGTTGTGAGATGTGACTGTGAAATTTAATAGGAAGGTATCTCCGGAACACATCATGCTCTGCTTAGGTAACAGGTACCTAAGTAGTAGTAGTAGGTAGTTTTAGTGAAGTAAGTAAGCTTAGTGGCTTGGTGTTTGTTTTCTTCCATAACTTTTTCTTGTTGGTGTCTTGAACCTACCAGCAAAAAAGTGTATAGGTGACACAAAGCCACTGGCTTTGTGTTACCTATAAATTAGTGTGATGTTTAAGTTGATTACTTTATGGAAACCTAATGCTATGAGTGTCGCCTATTCTATACCCATGTTAAGCGACCAACATGAAAAAGTTTATAGGTGATACAAAGTATCAATCTTTAGTCAGTCAGTCAATCTTAAGTGTTGACTGACATAGGTGACTGAGAAATAGAATGCAAACCAAATGAGCAGCTGCAACAATTACTTCAATCAAAATGTTTGGACTTTGGAAAATGCGCCTCATTTAGTCTTTAGTATGATAAGGTCACGGATTTATCTCATTTGACCTGACCTAGTCCCGGCTTAGTGCCGCCGTGAAACTGATTTAGTCACAGCGCCGGGACCAGTTTTCTGCACCTCTAATCCGTACACATGGATGGGTGGACGAACATTTCAACCAATAATATAAGCAGTGGTGGAACTTTATTAAATCGGTGGGGGGGGGAGGGCAACGGCCGAAGGCTCAAGTTGAAACTAAATGTCCAATACTATATATATGCATATATAGTGTATAATTATTATATAATATATTTATTATAAAACTATTATAATTATTACAATAATTATGGAACCATTTAGTCCGTTTCATACATAAAAAATACCCAAAACATTCTTTCCAATTTCCTTCTTTCAGCCCACAAAATTGACAAATTACTAGTTAACTGAAATTCATAGGTAAGCACTGACTGGTCATATATTTTTTTTATGGACAGCAACACAATTTCGAAGCCGTTAAATGTTAAATTATCGCCATCGGTGGCTAATTAAAAATGCATCTGAAAAACACGTTTATCATACATAATTTTCACATGCCAGCCGGAGTCGGCAAAATTTAACTGACTGACTCCGGCAAAAATTACCGACTCTAATAGACTCAGATTCTAACTCCGAGTCTGCAACACTGCTTCCAACCAACCAATAGCTCTTTCAGCCCGTTTAAGGTCTCTCCAAAATAACCGAGATTTCTCAGACTTGCACAGGGCCCACTTAGGTCTGACAATGACCCTCTTAGACAAGCGTAAGGCCATCTCAGATCAGACGGTGGTAATCACTGGTCGACCGAGAATCCTATCAAAGAAGCGGAGGGTCCTCTCTTAGGGACTTAGGGCTCTCTTAGGCCGGCAAAGCGCCCCCACACCCCTTGAACGATTAGGGGTCCTTTCAAACTGGTAAACAGACCTCTCAGACAGGCATAGGGCCCTCTCAGGCATGACAAAGGTAATTTCAGAACGACAAGGAGCCTAAGGCTCTAAGGCCTGGAAAGTACTGCTCAAACCAACTGAGGCCCCTCTCAGACACCCGGGTTCTTTCCGGCCTAGACAATGCCCTTCTAAGACCAGTCTGGGGCCCGCTCAGGCCTGGCAAGAGCCAATGGAGTCTACCTATGGCCCCTTCAGGCCGACTTAGTTCTCCTTCAGACCGACCAAGGGCCCCCTCAAGTCGACCGAGAACCACCTAAGGCCGTCATAAGAGCCCCACAGGCACACTAGGGACCCCTATAGGCCGACCGAGGGCCACTCAGGCCGACTAAGGGCTCCTCAGGCCAACCGAAGGCCTTCTCAGGCTGACCAGAGACCCCTCAGGCCGTACAAGCACCTCCTCAAACTGACCGAAGGCACCTTAGGCCGAAAAAGGGCCTTCCCAAGTCGACTAAGGCGACCGAGAGCCCTTCAAGCCGACCGAGAGCCCCCTAAGGCCGCCAGAGGTCCCCCTCAGACAGACCGATGACCCCTTCAGGCCGCCTGAGAGCCCCTCATGCCGACCAAGGACCGAAAAAACTTTTAAGCTGGCTGAGGTCCCCTCAGACCGAACGAGTCACTCAGGCCAACTGAGGGCCCCTCACCCCGACCGAGGTACCCTCAGGCATACCGATGGCCACTCAGGCCAAGCGAGAGCCACTCAGTCAAACCGAAGATCCCTCAGGCCCACGCAGGGCCCCCTCACGCCGACCGAGGTCTCATCAGGCATACCGAGGGCCACTCAGGCCGACTGAGGCCCCCTCAAGCCGACAAAGGGTCCCTCAGGCCGACAAAGACCCTCAGGCCGAACAAAGGCGCCTCAGGCCGACCAAGGGCCCCTCAAAACGACGAAGTTCCCTCAAGCCGATCGAGGGCCCCTAAAGTTGACCTCAGGCCCCTCGGGCAAACCGAGCTCCTATTCAGGCCGACCGAGGACCCCTCCAGGCCGACAGAGGCACTCTCAGGCCGACAAGGGTCCCTCAGGCCGAAGAAGAGCTCCTCAGGCCGACCAGGCTCCCTCAAGCCGGCCGAGGTTCCCTCAAGCCGACCCAGCCCCTCCCCCCCCTAGTCGATCGAGGGCGTTCAGGCCGATCAGGCCGACAGAGGCCCCCTCAGGCCGGCAGGGGAACCATCAGGCCAAACAATGTCTTCTTGGCCCGACTGGAACCCCTCGGGTGGACGAAGGAATCCCTCAAGTCGACGGAGTGCGCACTCAGATCGACTGAGCTCCCCTCCAGGCCCAACGAGGCTCGCTTAGGTTGACCGAGGGCTCGTCAGGTCAACCAAGGACCCATCAGGCCGACCTCGGTTAACCTCCTGGAAGAGCCATGGACCCCTAGCCCCCCCCCCCGGCCACGATGACCCAATGCCCTTTGATGGCACGATCACCTCGATGTTCCTCCGTATCCAACTATTATTTAAGTACGGATGTTGGATATTTAGTATTTAGTATATTGCAATACCAGGGAGCAAAAAAGGCTGCATAAACTATCAACCTTATTTCAGGCAAACAATAAATTTACAACAAATTCCATTGAACACCATTTAAATAGAGCACTCCGATCGCTAATTCGTCATGCTCCCGGCCTTCTATTCGCTAATCTGAACGCTTTAACCTTGTATCTACGGACTTGTTAGCAGAAGAGTATTAATGCTACCAACTTAGCATTAATACTCTTCTGCCATTATATCATAATCGAAAAGCAGTCGCAGATGGAATCACAATGCTCTAAGATGGAATACTCCTAAGATGGAATCACATCTTGATATGATGAAATACGAAACATTCAAAACAGAACAACCTGTACGGAGGGTACTTGAAATTTTAGAGGGGCACAAATTTGGAAAACATTGGGGGGGGGGGGGGGGGGGGGCGGAGCACCATTGGGGCCTCAAGTCAGCATGGGGGGGGGGCTTGGGCCCTCCCAAAGAGATATAAAGTTATGCCCCTGAATATAAGTGTGGACGGCAAGCGTTGCACGATGCGCAATTTACTAAGGCATTAAAAATAATGATAATTTGGGGCTCATGGGGCTCTAGGCAACGGCAAACGAGAGCATTACAAATGTGAGAGATGAGAGACAATACACTTCCGCCTATCACACACTATATATATATATATATATATATATATATATATATATATATATATACATATATATATACATATATATATACATATACATATACATATACATATACATATACATATACATATACATATACATATACATATACATATACATATATACATATATACATATATACATATATACATATATACATATATACATATATACATATATACATATATACATATATACATATATACATATATACATATATACATATATACATATATACATATATACATATATACATATATACATATATACATATATACATATATACATATATACATATATACATATATACATATATACATATATACATATATACATATATACATATATACATATATACATATATACATATATACATATATACATATATACATATATACATATATACATATATACATATATACATATATACATATATACATATATACATATATACATATATACATATATACATATATACATATATACATATATACATATATACATATATACATATATACATATATACATATATACATATATACATATATACATATATACATATATACATATATACATATATACATATATACATATATACATATATACATATATACATATATACATATATACATATATACATATATACATATATACATATATACATATATACATATATACATATATACATATATACATATATACATATATACATATATACATATATACATATATACATATATACATATATACATATATACATATATACATATATACATATATACATATATACATATATACATATATACATATATACATATATACATATATACATATATACATATATACATATATACATATATACATATATACATATATACATATATACATATATACATATATACATATATACATATATACATATATACATATATACATATATACATATATACATATATACATATATACATATATACATATATACATATATACATATATACATATATACATATATACATATATACATATATACATATATACATATATACATATATACATATATACATATATACATATATACATATATACATATATACATATATACATATATACATGTATACATGTATACATGTATACATGTATACATGTATACATGTATACATGTATACATGTATACATGTATACATGTATACATGTATACATGTATACATGTATACATGTATACATGTATACATGTATACATGTATATACATATATACATATATACATATATACATATATACATATATACATATATACATATATACATATATACATATATACATATATACATATATACATATATACATATATACATATATACATATATACATATATACATATATACATATATACATACATACATACATACATACATACATACATACATACATACATACATACATACATACATTATACATATATACATATATACAGATATACAGATATACAGATATACAGATATACAGATATACAGATATACAGATATACATATATACATATATACATATATACATATATACATATATACATATATACATAACATATACAATATATACAATACATAATACATATATACATATATACATATATACATATATACAATACATATACATATAAACATATATACAATATATACATATATACATAATATACATAAATACATATATACATATATACATATATACATATACATATATACATATATACATATATACAAATATACATATATACATATATACATATATACATATAATACATATATACATAACATATACATATATAACAAATACATATATACAAATATACATATAATCATAAATACATATATACATATATACATATACATATATACATATATACATATATACATATATACATATAATACATATACAATATACAATATACATATATACATATATACATATATACATATACATATATACATATATACATATATACATATATACATATATACATATATACATATATACATAATACATATATACATATATACATATAAACATATATACATAATACATATATACATATATACATATATACATAATATACAATATAAATACAAATATACATATATACATATATACATAAATACATTACATATACAAATAACAATATATACAATAAATACCTAATAACATAATAATACATATATACATATATACATATATACAATATATACATATATACATATATACATATAATACATATATACATAATACATATATACATATATACATATATACATATATACATAATACATATATACATATACATATATACATATAACAAATAAAACATAATATACATATATAACATATATCAAACATATATACATATATACATATATACATATATACATATATACATATACATACATAAACAATACAAATATACATATATACATATAACTATAAACATATATACATATATACATATATACAATAACAATACATATAACATATATACATATATACATATATACATATATACATATATACATAATACATAATATACAAATATACATATATACATATATACAAATATACATATATACATATATACATATAATATACATATATACAAATATACATAATACATAATACATATATACATATATACATATAATACATATATACATATATACATAATACATATATACATATATACATATATACATATATACATATAACATATATACATATACATATACATATATACATTATACATATATACATATAACATATATACATAAACATATATACATAATACATATACATATATACATATATACATATATACATATATACATATATACATATATACATAAACATATACATATATACATATATACATATATACATATATACATATATACATACATATACAATATATACATATATACATATACATACATACATATATACATATATACATATATACATATATACTATACATAATACATATATACATATATACATATATACATATATACATATATACATATATACATATATACAAATACATAATATATAAACATAATATACATATATACATATATACATATATACATATATACATATATACATATATACATATATACATATATACATATATACATATACATATAACATATATACATATATACATATATACATATATACATATATACATATATACATATATACAATATACATATATACATATATACATATATACATATATACATATAATTACATATATACATATATACATATATACATATATACATATATAACAATATACATATATACATATATACATATATACATATATACATATATACATATATACATATACATATATACATATATACATATATACATATATACATATATACATATATACATATACATATAACATAATACATAATATACATATATACATATATACATATACTATACATATATACATATATACATAATATATACATATATACATATATACATATATACATTACAATATACATAATATACATATAATACATATATACATAAATACATATATACATATATACATATATACATAAATACAATATATACATATATACATATATACATATATACATATATACATATATACATATATACATATATACATATATACATATATACATATAACATATATACATATATACATATATACATATAACATATATACATATATACATATATACATATATACATATAATACATATATAATATACATATATACATATATACATATATACATATATACATATATACATATATACATATATACATATATACATATATACATATATACATATATACATAATATAACAATATAATACATATATACATATATACATATATAACAAATATATACATATATACATATATACATATATACATATATACATATATACATATATACATATATACATATACATATATACATATAACATATATACATATATACATATAATACATATAATACATATATACATATATACATATATACATATATACATATACATATATACATATATACATATATACATATATACATATAATACATATATACATATATACATATATACATATATACAATAATACATATATACATATATACATATATACATATATACATATATACAATATACATATATACATATATACATATATACAATATAATACATATATACATATATACATATATACATATATACATATATACATATATACATATATACATATATACATATATACATATATACATATATACATATATACATATATACATATAAACATATATAATACATATATAACATATATACATATATACATATATACATATATACATATATACATATATACATAATACATATATACATATATACATATATACATATACATATATACATATAAACATATATACATATATACAAATATACATAAATATATAACATATATACATATATACATATATCATATATACATATATACATATATACATATAATACATATATACATATAACATATATACATATATACATATATACATATATACATATATACATATATACATAATACATATATACATATATACATATACATATAAACATATATACATATATACATATATACATATAACATATATACCATATATACATATATACATATATACATATATACATATATACATATACATATATACATATATACATATATACATATATACATATATACATATATACATATATACATATATAATATATACATATATACATATATACATATATACATATATACATATATACATATAATACATATATACATATATACATATATACTATATAAACATATATACATATTATACATATATACATATATACATATATACATATATACATATATACATATATACATATATACATATATACATATATACATATATACATATATACATATACATATATACATATATCATATACATATATACATATATACATATAATACATATATACATATACATATATACATATATACATATATACATATATACATATATACATATATACATATATACATATATACATATATACATATATACATATATACATATATACATATATACATATATACATATATACATATATACATATATACATATATACATATATACATATGATATAGCATATATACATATATACATATATACATATATACATATACATATATACATATATACATATATACATATATACATATATACATATATAACATATATACATATATACATATATACATATATACATATATACATATATACATATATACATATATACATATATACATATATACATATATACATATATACATATATACATATATACATATATACATATATACTATACTAATATACATATAACATATATACATATATACATATATACATATAAACATATATACATATATACATATATACATATATACGTATACATATATACATATATACATATATACATATATACATATATACATATATACTAATATACATATATACAATATAAACATATATACATATATACATATATACATATATACATATATACATAATACATATATACATATACATACATATATACATATATACATATATAATATATACATATAACATATATACATATAATACATATACATATATACATATATACATATATACATATATACATATACATATATACATATATACATATATACATATATACATATATACATATAACATATATACATATATACATATATACATATATACATATATACATATATACATATAAATATACATATATACATATATACATATATACATATATACATATATACTAATATACATATAATATATACATATATACATATATACATATATACATATATACATATATACATATATACATATCATATACATATATACATATATACATATATACATATATACATATATACATATATACATATACATATATACATATATACATATATACATATATACATATATACATATATACATATATACATATATACATATATACATATATACATATATACATATATACATATATACATATATACATATATACATATATACATATATACATATATACATATATACATATATACATATATACATATATACATATATACATATATACATATATACATATATACATATATACATATACATATATACATATATACATATATACATAATACATAATACATATATACATATATACATATATACATATATACATATATACATATATACATATATACATATATACATATATACATATATACATATATACATATATACATATATACATATATACATATATACATATATACATATATACATATATACATATATACATATATACATATATACATAATATACATATATACATATATACATATATACATATATACATATATACATATATACATATATACATATATACATACTATACATATATACATATATACATATATACATATATACATATATACATATATACATATATACATATATACATATATACATATATACATATCATACATATACATACATACTATACATATATAACATACTATACATACATACATATATACATATATACATATATACATATATACATATATACATATATACATATATATATACATATATACATATATACATATATACATATATACATATATACATATATACATATATATACATATATACATATATACATATATAATACATATATATACATATATACATATATACATATATACATATATACATATATACAATATAACATATATACATATATAACATATATACATATATACATATATACATATATATATACATATATACATATATACATATATTACATATATACATATATACATATATACATATATACATATATACATATATACATATATACATATATACATAATATACATATATACATATATACATATTACATATATACATATATACATATATACATATATACATATATACATATTATAT
>JAXIVJ010002047.1:0-119343 GCA_036785665.1 Chirona hameri
CAAAGTAAAATACTCGAAAAGACCACTGGAGTGAACTAAAGCTGTAGACTGGGTTGTAGTCTCATTTATTTGTGTGAGGGCAAGAGAAGGAGCATCCAAACAAAATGAGACTGGGGGTCACAACTTTTAATTTCATTGTAGTATAGGCAGACGCGCTCCTCGTGGCATGCTAAGGAGGTGACAAATTGGATGACCACGAGGGAGCTGTCGGTGGATAGGCTAACGGCGCGTGAAGAGAGTTGGATCTTGTTGAAGGACACGGATACTGAACCAGGTGAGCAAACGGATTTGGCACGAAGGACAATTTTGGCGGCCATCGGGCATGAATGACAACCAATGACCGATTCCACGGATTCAATGCGAGGACAAATTTTATAATGGGACAAGGAAATACGCATGTCGCTAAAACGGAAGTGGACAGTGACAGGGGCGCTTTGAAGCAATTTGAATTGTAGTATGCCGTCAGTATTCACGTAGAGGTGGTGGTTGTGAACGGCGCGAGGGAGGAAATTAGGACGTTGGTTCTGAAGGACGGAAATATAACTCTGGGGTAGGTGACAGTGGAGGGTAGTTTAATAGTTCCCATAGTTGACCATGGGGGGACTGAATATTAATTCAGTCGACAGGGGTTTGAGAGCCTGGATATCTCCCAATTGCCCTGCTGTTGGTTGAGAGGAGGGAGAGGCGGATTCGAGATGTGAATCGGAAAAATCATGGACATTTTGGACAAAATAAGGGGATGGTAGGGATAGGGGTTGGTCATAGGTACTGTTATCACTTCTCCATGCCGCTCTGCAGTCTGCACCTCTCCGGTCCCTCCGGTCTCCGCCGACACACCCGTCCTGGTCTGGGGTATATTCCACACTGCCGCGCCACACCTGGTCACGGCTACCGCCAGAGGGCTCTGCGGGTCAGCCAGGTCACAGCGGTCCAGATTCATACAAGTTACACGTATCAGCCAGCTCCGGCTCGATACGCCGGGCCGCCCCAATACACCGGGCCGCCCCAAAACACCGAGCCGCCCCGGCCCACCTGTGAGGATTCTGTGAGTGAGGTGTGTCTGTCTGTGAGGATTCATACAGCAATGCAAACACAACTGGTACCTAGGATATTCAGTTCAATGCCAGAATTTGTTGTCGCCTGGTCCGAAGTAGATGTGTTTACCAGGCGATTTTGATGGCTTTCGAAATAGTGATGATCGGTTGGCAAGTATGGCCTGTGATCTTGTCAACCCGATACGTGGCATTGTACTGGGGGAGCAGGTACCAGCGGAAATGGAGGCAAGGATCATAATGTATCACACCACAAAAACGCGATTTGGCTGGAATCGAAATACATGATGTGATACCAGGCCAAGAAAGGGATTATTTTGTTATCTCCGGAAAATATTCGTGACGGGGAACGCATTTGGCTCCCCAGCTGCAATCTTCGAAGTTTGGGCAAATTAATTTTGATGAAATGTTGACCGATACCGGGAACGTATAATACAGGTAAATTGTTGTCCATTGGCATCTAACGTCTTCGAAATTTACTCGGATATAGTAGGCGTTCGCACCACTGTCGTCGGAAAAGAAAATGCACGTGGTGGAACCTATGTTGCTTAATGTTAGTTGTGCTTGTCCGGAGATGGAGCATGATTCTTTGCCGGTGGAGAGGGTTTCGCAAGCCGAAACGCGGGATATAATAAATTTAATTTCGTTGCAGTGCATCGGCATAGCGAAGAGTAGAGGGAGGAAACAAGCAAGCAGGACCATGCTATATTTGAGTTAAGGTGCCGATGTTTTGCTGGAAGTCTTTCTTGGTGCAGAATTTGGTGTGCCTGCCAATTTAGAAATTTTAGAAAACGCCTTTGTTAACTGTCGGAGAGAGGTTTCACCAGTTATCGCGCCTGTCCGCAGAAAGAGACGGAAACAGGTACGGAAAAGGCGGTAGATGCCAAATACGATCCAAATAAGTGATCGGAACATAGCAAGTACGGCACCGCAGGCAGATCGAATGTAAATAAGCATGAGTCATGTTGATAAAATGAAGAATCCGTAAACCAAATACTGGAATGCGGGAGGTAAGCATGACAAATTTGTCAGCATCTCGGTACAGAAGGTACAAGAGATGCGTGAGCAATGAGTGGAGCTTGGAATTTGGACGGACCCAGATAAGATGTAGCCATCAGGGGTGACGAAGGTGAAGGCTCACCGTCTAATGATCCTTCAGTATAACAAAAAGGGAGGGCAAAACATATTGTCGAGCATCGTCTGTGATGGTTTGGACGATCTCGAGACCGTCTTTCCTTGCAATGAAGGTGCCGGAAGCATTGAAGGAGAAGACCACAAAATTATTTTTACATTCTGCGGTGTCAATGCTTAAAAAAATTCGTGATGACAAAGTATCAGGTGGGCCCTGGTAAACACAGGTTTTAAATGATACCAACAGAGGGTTCTCCAATCCAAAGTTGTGTGTCACTTGGAGGTATGATCTAACGATCCACGAATCGGGTGACGCAGAAGCATGTAGCTTGCTGGTTACAGGTCATGCGTTTACAAACTGCCTCATCTCCACCGCAAGGTTGTGTCTCCGGACAGTGGCACATGTCTTCACTCCGTCTTCGGCTACCGTTTTGCCTTCTGGTATAATCATATGCAGCGCCTTCCCCATCTTCGTCCGAAAGAGGTTGAGATAGAAAGTGGGATGGGTCGTAAAGTCGTCCCTTGTAATGGGCAAATGTTGCCCAGTTTACGACCGCGCAGTCGGAGCACATGAGGCATGGCTCATCACGTCGTGGGCAACCTTCTACCGAACAAATGTTTTCAGGGAGTTCCAAGATCGGGGGATGGAAAACGTCAATGGCGCACCATTCCGCTTTATCTCGATAGTAGCAGATGGATATAGGGAGATTGATTTAGAGATCAAAATCAGCATGGTAAAGAGGAATCAATTTGTTGATGGGGGCTGCATGATTGCACCGCGGCTTGTATATCTCTGAAAGAGACAAACGGGCTTCAGTGTCAATCGATATCTTCGATAAAAAAAAATGAATTTCAACAAGATATATATGTACACACACACATATATGGAAGCAGGCGATATGAATACCACACAAACATTGTATTTAATAATAGCCTTCTTATCCTAGCTTATATATATAAAGGGGGAATATGTACAAGAACGCGTTCTAACTTTTACAGGTACCTATGTCATGGGCATTCCTAGCTCTCATGATTTCTAAAATAACACTTTCATGGGCATCTCTGGCTCTCATGACTTTTGTAGGTATATGTCATTAGTAGCCAAATCTTGCTGGTGCCCGGAGCTCGTGGCGTGGCCTCAGGTTGTATGCCGGGGGATCAACCCGGCGGCCTGGGGCCGCCAATGGAGCATCGGGAGCATTCCACAGCTCCTCGAGGAAGGCAAGGTTTCCTTCTAGCTCAGGCTCAGGCTCTCTCTCTCTCTCTCTCTCTAGCTCTGGCTCTGGCTCTGCAGCGGGGCGAGACCTGCCGGAATTCCTGGCTCAGCCGGCAGCGTCATGGGCGGGTTCGCACCAGTGTTGCTGCTTGTGTTGGCTTTGTCTACGGAACGTCGGTCAGGTTCGCTGTTGCTTGGCCGTGCCGCGTCTGAGTCGTCGAGCGGCTTGTGCTCGACGAATTGTCGCAGACGGTCGATGTGCACAAGTTGTACATCATCTAGGTTTGTCAGATGTTGTATGCGTGCGTTCACTGGACTAGTCATGTTTAGCACGCGGAATGGACCGCGGTTGACCTTCTGGAACTTTCGTGTCAACCTGGTTCTAAATTGGGGGTGGTGGAGGTATACCAGTGAATTTTCGCTAAATGATGGAGTTTGTGATTGGGTCGGATGGGACTGTTCTTGTGCCAAAATGGCGGGCTCATTGTTGGCACGCACAACGGCATGCAGGGAAGACAGATGCTTGTGCAAGAGGTCACGGTATGAGTCGATAGATGTGAATGTGTCGAATTGTAACTGAGTGTCTACGTCAAGAGGTAGAATTAGATCGCGGCCTGTAAAGATTTGAGCAGGAGTGTCGCCCGTAGAGCGGTTGACGGAAGATCTGATGGCGAAAAGTGCCAGAGGTAAAACTTCGTCCCAGTTTCGCTTTGAGGAATCTACAAAATGGGATAAAATGTTACTGATCGTGGAATGGAGTCTTTCGACGCGTCCATTTGCCTGGGGATGACGGGGTGATGACAAGATGCGTTTGACTCCAAGTAACTTGCAGATGGACTGCATCAACTTTGAAGTGAAGTTTGATCCACGATCGCTGAGGAGGATTTTGCTAATGCCATATCGTGAAATAATTTGTTCCACGAAGGCTTTGGCGACAGCTTCTGTGTTTGTTTCTGAAAGAGGTATTGCCTCGGGAATCTACTAAAATGATAAATCCAACTGAGGTAGTCGGTGTTTCCGCGGTAACTTGTTTTTATAGGACCAACGATGTCAAAAGACGAAAGATGCATTGCATAAGCCGGAGAAAGTGTTCTCTGTAGCGGGGCACGTTTGATGTTTTTGTGATCATGACGTTCCATGCATAGGCGGCAAGAGTTGACATATTTTTGTACGTCTGTGTACATGTGTTTCCAAAAAAAGGATAGACGGATTTTCTGTAAGGTTTTCTCAAATTTGAGATGACCAGACCAAATTGTGTCATGGTACTTTTGGATGATGCTCAGTTTCATTTGTTCTGGTACGACCATTTGGTCCACGTACGGTCGTGTTTTGTTGTTTTGTGAGGAGGCATGATATAACAGGCCATCGGTGCTGAGAAAGTAATTGGACAGTTGCACATGTAACTGCAAGTATGTGCGGTTGGTAGACTTACCAGAGAGCTGGTTGATGATTGGGATGAAAGCAGGATCTTTTTGTTGTTCAGCCTTGATCTTTTCACGAGTCCAACCTTCATGTTCGAACACCGTAGCAGACACGTAACCGAGGAAGGCGGTTTTTGATTGGGAATAAATTTCGATACGAGACAAAACGTCAGGTTTCACGTTGAGGCGGCCAGGTAAGTAAGTAACGTCAAAATCATACGCAGACAGTTTTAGTGACCATCGTGTGAGGCGACCACCCGGGTTTGTGGCTTTGAATAAACCACGTAGTGGCAGGTGATTAGTGATGACATGGGTGAAGTGGCCAAGAAGGTAACAACGCAAATTTTCAAAGGCCCAAAAGATGGCAAGACATTATTTTTTCAGTGGTTGAATAGTTCCGTTCAGCTTTGTTAAGTTGTCGACTTATGAAAGCTACCGGGTGAAGATCGTTCTCGTGTTTTTGTTCCAAAACTGCCGATATGGCGAAATCACTAGCGTCAGTAGATAGATAAAAGTATTTTGTGAAGTCTGGGAATCGTAGAACGGGATAGTTGAGCAATGATCGTTTGGTGGATTCGAAACCTTTTTCACAATCGTCAGACCAATCGAATTCTACGTATTTTCGAGTGAGATTGACTAAAGGAGCGGCCAGGTCAGACATGTGAGGGACATGTCGGCGGTAGTAGTTTGCAAACCCCAAGAAAGCACGAATTTCCTTGACTGTTGTTGGACGTGGAAAGTCTTGGACGGCTTGGACTTTTGCGGGGTCAGGTCGTACGCCATGTTCATCAACGATGTGGCCAAGGTATTTGATTTGGCGTTGCATGAATGAACATTTCGCTGGGCGTAGAACAAAACGTGTTTCTTCCAAACGAGTAAGGACTCTGTCTAACTTTTGTAAGTGCTCAGAATGGTTTCGACTGGCGATCAAGATGTCATCGACGTATAGGAATGCATCAATGCCTTGCAATCCAGACAGAGCGATTTGTAATGCTCGGTTCAATCCAGCACTTGATGACTTGAGGCCAAATGGAACGTATCTGTGATGGAAGTGTTGGTTGTTGGCAGTGAACGCAGTGTTAAGGTCTTGAAGAGGGCGTAAGAGGGACCTGGTGAAAGGAACTGAAGAGGTCCATTGTTGAGAAAATTGAACATCCGATCAGTTGATCAATTGCGTCAGAGGCAAAAGAATTTGGGTATCTGTCAGCTTTGCTTTTCTGATTGAGGAGACGTAAGTCAGATACTAGGCGATAGCCTCCAGAAGATTTTTTAACCAAAATGATGGGGGCGTTGTACGGATAAATGGCCGGCTCAATGATGCCGCTTGCAAGTAGTTTGTCAATTTCGGATTTCACAATGTCACGGTGGGCGAATGGAAGTCGATAAGGGTTTTTGTACGCTGGTGTTGGATCCGAAAGTTCGAAGTGGTGTTCATACACATCGGTACCTTTGATATCCTCCAAGCTAGTGCCAAACGCAGAGACGTGCTTCATTAGCATGTCTCGGAGCTGAGATTGGTAAGGTGGCGGAGTATGGTCTAGATAAAAATCGCTTGGAATGATTGTGTGAGTAGATTCAGCTTGAACAGACGCCGAATATGGTGAGTTGGCTGGAGCGGATTGCTCGGAGCTCGGCTTATCAGATTGTGGCGCTGCAGCAGGGCTGCACTGAGCCATACGCAGGTTTTTTCGAAGCAGAACTGGAGAGGATGTGACGTTTGCGATACGGACTAAGACGTACGGTTTGGTCAGGAATGCTATCGCTCGTGCGACCTGAATTCCAGACAGTGATTGGTCAGCGTGACCTTGGATGAAATAGGGAGTTTCAGAGGGTGTCAAGTAACGTGGAAGTTTCATTTTGACGAATAGTTCAGAAAATGCCGGAATTTCAACGGTTGCAGACACGAAAAGGGGAAAGTTTTTATCGTCGTCAATGATGAAAGCCTTGCTTTCTTCCGTGGCGAACAACGGGTTGTCAGGATCTGTCGGGTTGTGCGAATCGGTTGTACCGAGGAGGAAACGAACTCGTTTGCGTCGTTTCGAGCTTAAGCGATTTGACGGGTTTTGCATAATCGAGGATGTAGCACAAGGCTGCAGGAAGGTGATTTCCTTTGTAGATGGGCTGTACATCAGCTGATGGCGGATGATAAAGTCGATGCCGAGAATGACATCGCAACCGAAAGAGATTTATTTTCTTTTCTGACACGTGAAATACATGTTTAATGGTACGGCCACCGACTTGAATGGGCAGGACAATTTCACCGAGAATGTCAATTGGACACCAAGGACTGATATAGATGGTGGGTTTGGAGAAGCCGAAAGGTCACATGATGAAAGAAAATCGCGACTGATCAGGCAGATACTGGAACCGGTATCATATAGAGCCGATCCTTTGTGGTTAGAGATGGAAATGTCGGGAACAATGGGAGGAGATGGATGTTCTTGTGCAATATTTGCAGCGACGCTCGCGAACGCTTGTGTCCCAGTTAGCGTCGCGAGCGATTGGCGTTTGGGGACTGAGTCCGCCGCAAACGGTCTGAGCGAGACCTGTTGGGGGAACGGGAGGGTGAGCGAGAGAAGGATCGCCCACGTCGGTCTCGGGCGGCGGAACGCGATGACCTGCGATAGTAATCGCGGTCACGGGAGGAATCGCGATGACGGAAGGAATCGCGATAGTGACGGGAGGGTGAGTGCTCCCGGCGATCAGAGCAGCAGTTTCGGTATTGGTCAGATGAGTAGGTACGGCGTAGGTATGACGGGTATGACGAGTATGACTGGTATCTTTGAGGTTGAGCTTGGTAAAAATGATGACGGTTGTTGAATGCCGGGGGTGTGGAGTAACCACGACCACGACCACGATAAAATTACATGTTTTGTCGGAAGTTTCGGCGTAGGGCTTGTCTACCCCTACCACGATGAGGATGTTGGGTGTTGGTTGTAGCTAGCTCAAGGCTGGCCACACGGCGCTGCAGTTCGTTCAGGCCGTCGTCAGGCGCGACCTGTACAGCGGATGTTGATGGCGGCATGGAGAAGTCGGAGGATGGTAGAAGGGAGCTATTTAGCTCCTGAGTACGTGCAAGTGTTATGGCGGAGTCAAATTAGAGGGGTTTTGTGGCAGGACTAACTGTCGGATGGAAGGTTTCAGTCCCTTCACAAATGCAGCCGAAACGGTGCGGTTTTTCAGCTGCTGGGTCTCGAGAGTGGCGTCCCATTCAGTCCACGACTTTGCCTTGTTGCGGAGTCGACAGGCGAAAGCATCGATGGACTCTGATGGGTGTTGGACACATGTCATCAGGTCCTGTATTCGGGATGAAACGGGTCGATCTGTATGTAAGGCGAGAGCCGAAATCTTCAAAAGGTTGAAGCATGGTTCAGGTCGTGTCGGTTTCTAACGATTTCAGCGACACGTCCTTGCAATTTCGACTTAGCAACTTTGAGAGTCACTACGTCGGGCCAAGTTCCAAGATCTTTAGCTTCCCGGACTTCCTGGAGAAAGTCCTGGATGGGGAATGAGCCGTCGAAAGTGGGAATAAAGGTAGCGATTTGATGGATATTTAAAGAGGGTGACAGTGACTGAGTCGGTTTGTCAGGCATGGTAGTAAGAAAGAGCAAAAAAAAAAGTTTCAAATAATTTCAAAGGTATGTTTACCCTAGAACCGGATAATTTTATAACTGCCTAAAGCATAAGTCTATCTTATACACATCCTGCCGCTGCTACCAAATGTCAGCAGGACATTTTGCTGACTTACCAGGGTTCGGATGGCAGTGCCAAAGGCATTAGAGTGGAGATGACACTGTGTATTGTATAACATTCGGTGGGTTTATATACACGGGGAAACGAGGGCACGCATAATTTATTATTGGTAATCGCGATGCAGAAGCGCGATGACCGCCTTTGCAATCGAGTAAGTCAGCTTGCATAACCGGTTGCAAAGCGGACCACTCGTCTGCACGGCAGGGTCACACGTGTCTGCACCGCGATGGTACGAAATAGCCACGCGACAACAGAGATGTAAGTGGGAACACATTTCAGACCTGGATATCCCAGACTACAAGGGGGTGGAGATCAAGCTGCTGCTTGGGGCGAATGTCATCGAAGCAGTCCTCCAGCAAGAAGCAAGAGTCGGCAGACCTGGCCAGCCAGTGGCGGTGAAGACGGCATTTGGGTGGACGCTGACAGGTTCAGTCAAGGGGCTGATCCCAGGAAGACTCCGACAAGTTATGTTCATCAGTAAGGGTCCAGTGAAACAGGACCTGGCGACTGCAGTCGATGACTGGTGGAAGACTGAGTCTTTCGTCGTCAAGGTGGAGCAGAGGTCGGATAAGGTAGTTGGACGAAGCCCGAGCTGAGAAAATCATGAAGGACACCACAAGGATGATTGGAGAAGGCAGGTACGAAACAGGGCTGCTGTGGAAAGTGAGCAACACGAGATTGCCGGACAACCGCAGCATGGCACTCCAGCGTCTGCAACAGTTGGAGAAGGAACTTCTTCGGCAGCCGGAAAAGGCAAGGCAATACCGGAAGATCATACAAGGATATCTGGACCAGGGGTTCGCCTAGAGGATCACCGAAGAGGAAAACATGCGGTATTACCCCCGACGATGGTATCTACCACATCATGGAGTCACGAACCCAAATAAGCCAGGCAAACTCAGACTGGTATTCGATGCTGCTGCCACCTATCGAAGCACATCTCTCAACTGTGAGCTACTGACGGGGCCCGATATGCTCCTGAGTCTCCCGGGTGTGCTGCTGCGATTCCGAGAGGAGGCCGTGGCTATCGTCGGTGACGTCGAACAGATGTACCATCAAGTGCGCGTGATCCCAGAAGATCAGCCCTCGCTCAGCTTCCTCTGAAGGGATCTCAACCCAGAGAAACCATCTCATGAGTTGTATCTCTCATGTTGTAGGCATGAGAGAAACCTCTCATGCCTACAACATGAGAGTGACGATATTTGGGGCCAGGTGTAGCCCAGCCTCAGCCAACTACGTCCTGTGTAAGACGGCGACGGATCACCAGGTAGATACAGATATCTCCCGAGAAGCCGTGACTGCAGTTCAACACAACGTGTACATGGATGATCTTCTGAGGACTAAAAAACAGTTGCAGACGCGAAGGCGATGAGAAGAGAGGTCACGGAGCTGGTGTCGAAGGGAGGATTTCGACTCACCAAGTGGCGAAGCAACTCAGAGGAAGTCATGCTCGACGTCCCAGAAAGTGAGCGAGATTGCCAGGGTACGGAGAGACCTACGGAGAACGTGTTTGGGTGCCCATGGAACCCCGTGGAAGACACTCTGGGCATTCGAGTCATCAAAGCTGACAACACACGAGTCACGAAGCGGCAAGTCGTCTCCACTGTCGCTCGCCTGTTCGACCCGTTCGGAATAGCAGCGCCATTCACGCTCAAGCAAAGCTGCTCGTCCAAAGACTATGGGCCCATGGACACGGGTGGGACGAGAAATTAAAAGATCTGGAACAACGCTTCTGGGAAGCTTGGGTGGCTGAGCTCTGGCAGTTGCAAGACCTGGTCGTGCCGAGGTGCCTCCACAGAAGCAGCGAAGGTGACGAACTGGAGCATGAGATACACATCTTCTGCGACGCATCAGAGTCGGCTTCTGGGACAGTGGCGTTCCTCAGAACGGAACAAGGTAGTCAAATTGACGTCAAGTTTATCGCCATTGGCCGAGAGCTGACATACGAGATCCACAGAACAGTGTTCTGGAGCGACAGTAACGTTGTTCTGCAGTACTTGAGCAATGAGAGTCGTCGCTTCCACACCTTCATGGCAAACCGAATCGTGGAGATTCGAGAGTCCTCTGAGCCGAGTCAGTGGAAGAAAGTGCCGACTCACCTGACCTCAGCAGACGCCTGCTCCCGCGGTCAGTCAGTAGCAGAACTGCTGATCGAGCCAAGTTGGCTGAAAAGACCAGACTTCCTACAACGAGAAGAAGATGAGTGGCCATCTCAGAGTGTCACAGGCACACTGAGCTCTACAGACCCTGAAGTTCAAGTCATCTGCGCCACTACTGTCAGTTGTACCACAGACGAACCTCTTCCAGATGCAGCGAGATTTTCGTCATGGGTGAGATACAAAAGAGTGGTTGCATGGGGTACGGTTTGTCCGGAACCTCCACGTGAAGCATGGATCCAGCGACCAACAGCCCGCCGTGGGGCCTCTGTCCGCCGCCGAACTGGAGGCAGCGGAGACGATCATAGTGCGTAATGTCCAGGGCCGGCACTTCTAGAGCGAGATCCGAAGTCTGAGAGAGGGAAGCTCGGTACACCGACCCAGTCACCTGCAACATGTGTCACCGTTCATTGACAATGAAGGCATCCTCCGCGTGGGTTGACGACTGGATAACGCACCACTGGCGTTTGCAAGCCAACACCCTGCTCTTCTGCCTGCAGAAGATCGAGTCACCCACCTGATCATATCAGACGCGCATCAGCAAGTGCTTCACTCCGGGATGGAGCGCACGTTGACCGAGGTCCGTCTGCGTTACTGGCCATGTCGAGGGAGATCGCTGGTGAAGCGCGTGATTCACAAGTGTCAGCTGTGTAAGCGGAGGCGCTGCAGCCCCCAGATACCGAAGATGGCAGATCTTCCGGGTAACCGGTTTGATGACAGGCGCGCATTCAGCACAGTCGGTGTGGATTATTTCGGTCCCATGGAAGTTAAGAAATTTCGCAAGACGGAAAAGCGTTATGGGGTGTTGTTCACCTGCTTCGCTACAAGAGCTGTGCATGTAGAACTCGCTCAGAGTCTGGATACCGACAATTTCCTGCTCGCGTTGCGGCGCTTCATCGCTCGGCGGGGAAATCCAAAGGCCCTGCACTCGGACAATGGCACTAACTTTGTCGGAGACGAACGAGAGGTCAGAGAATCACTGGCAGAGTGGGAGCAATCAAGACTAGTAGATGAGCTCAGTCAACGCGGGATAGAGTGGGTGTTCCTTCCACCAGGTGCTCCGCATATGGGAGGCATTTGGGAAAGACTGATAGGTGGTGTGAAGAGAGCCCTGAAGATGGTTGTGGGAAGCAGCTGTCTCACCGATGAGGTGCTTCATACTGTCCTCGCTGAAGTTGAGTCTATGGTGAACGGACGTCCGCTGACCTATGTCAGCATGGATGGACGAGATCTTGACCCGCTGACGCCAAACCACCTGCTCCTAGGCTGTACGAACGCGAACCTGTCACCCGGGAAGTTTCAAGAGAAAGAAGTGAACAGCAGAAAACGATGGAGGCAGGCTCAGACAATGGCTGACCACTTCTGGAAGAGGTGGCGCCGTGAATACGCTTTGTTTACATATGTTGGAACATATATGTTGTATTGAGTAATTGTTTCGTTGTCGCTCGCCGCCGCCACCGAACACTCATTCGATGCTTCTTTTTTCAGCCACCAGCACCTCTTCGGGCATGTCCGTTCACCCAGACTTCTTCCCTTCGAAATCTTGGACCACCCTCCGTCCGCCGCTGCCGCCTGGGAGAGCCGCTTTGCCACCCGAAAACGCATCATCGGATAGAACCACGCGACCCCACCCGGGAAGGTATCGGACTCTCCCAGCTGCTCGCAGGTGCTATCAGCTCACGCTGTTCCCACCAAACGCACAGGCACATGCACATCATTATCACTTACATCACATCCGTACCTTACCCACAATGTCAAACAGACTATGGACTAGACTTGGGACATTTTTGGACATACAAATCGTGCTAATAGTCAGTGGCGTAGAGACAAACCCAGGACCATGACTACAACCACATTCACAACAAAATCTCACCATTGCACACGTCAACATCAACAGCATTACTGCCGGAAACAAAACTGATGAGCTCTAACAATTTGTTGAAACCAACAACATCAAAATACTAGCACTGTCAGAAACTAAATTAGACAACACAATTCCACATAGTCAATATAAATTAGACGGTTTCCATACACCACTAACACGGCATAGAAACAGAAACGGGGGAGGAGTAGCTATTTACATACACACTTCGCTGCCATTTCAGAGACTTAACCCATTAGAAGTTGGCGACGAAGAATGGATATGGGTCCAAATTAAATCGCGAAATTTTACTCTACTAGTATGATGCACTTACCTTCCACCAAATTTAACAACCGAAAGATTGCAACTTTTCACAGATCACTTCACCGAATCAGTATGCCAAGCACAAAGCTACAATCCCACGGCCACACTTGTGTTAGGTGACTTTAACGCTGGAAACATTTATATTGATCACCAAATTTACCGACACAACGGCATCACAACTTTCGACAGAACACTTCAAGACACTGCAGAGGCGTTAGATCTGCAACAGTTAATCAGACAACCAACCAGAATCAGCAACACTAGCCAAAATCTACGCGATCTTATTTTCATAAACAACAGTAACTTAATCACTGATAGTGGCACTCTTTCATCATTCTCCCACCTTGATCACTTTCCAATATACGTGACAGTTCGACTAACACCGCCTCCTGAAAACGCAGAACCAACGCATACATATGTTTGGGACTATTCAAAATTAAACGCCCCTTTACTCACCACTCTTCTGCAAAACACTGACTGGGCACGTATTTTGAACAATGATTTAGATACAGCGACAGACCTATTTATATCTGCTATTCACGACGCCGCAGCTGCCTCGATTCCAATTAAACGCAAAACTAATCAATCAAAGCAAAAACCTTGGATCACTTCTGAATTAAAGCGAGACATTCGAAAACGCGACAGATTATTCAAAATTGCAAAACAAACTCAGTGTGATTTTAATTGGAATAGATGGAGATACCAAAGAAACCTAGTCACATCCATCAACAGACGACTAAAAGACGAATATGTGCAATACCAAGTACACAAATTAGTGGCACAAAACAAAACTTCTACAAATACCATCAAACATTACGCACCATCAAAGGACGTACACGAGACGATACCATCCCACCTCTCCAATCAGACAACGGCGACATCATTACTGACGACGACGAAAAGGCGACGCTATTAAACGACCACTTTGCTGCTCAATCTACCCTTGATATTCCGGAGACTCACAAACCCACACCAAACAAAGCTCATACACTACCATTGCCCTCACTTGAAAATATTGTCGCATCCGAGCAAGAAGTTCTCCGCATTCTCAACTCCCTGGACCCAAACAAGTCAACCGGCCCAGATGGAATACCAGTAAAATTGCTTAAACTGATTGCACTTTTGATCTCCAAACCATTAGCAAAATTATTCAACAAGTCCCTAGAGTCAGGCAAATTTTCAAGTAGATTTAAAGAAGCACACGTAAAACCAATATTCAAGAACAAAGGTTCTCCATCGGATTGTTCTTGCTATCGACCAATTAGTATTCTTTCGGCCCTTTCCAAAGTCTTTGAAAAAATAGTATATAGAAAGGTTTATGGTCATTTTACTGAACATTCTCTTCTCTCTGACAAACAAAGTGGATACAGACAGCGCCATAGCACTCAGCAACAACTACTATATTTGACTCACAGCCTATACAAATCTCTCGACTCAGGACGTGACTTCACTGCTATATATCTCGACATTTCCAAATATTTTGACAAAATTTGGCATCAGGGTCTACTATACAAGTGTAACCACGACTTTGGAATCACTGGACGACTGTTGGACTGGTTTACATCATACTTGGAAGACAGACGACAGCGAGTACGAATACGGGACACCTTTTCGACGACTCAGATCATAAACGCTGGCTGTCCGCAGGGCTCTGTACTGGGACCATTACTTGCACTCATATATCTAGACGGACTCTCAAACAAGACTCAAAATGACATTCTTTTCTTTGCTGACGACACATCACTCTACGCCTCACATACAACGGCAGACTTACTAGCGACTCAACAATCATTACAGCACAACCTCGACGAAATATACAAGTACGGTAGAGAATGGGCTATTACATTTAACATCGAAAAAACAATTCAGCAGACATTCTCATACAAACAAGATAATTCATCGCCGACACTGACATTCGGAGGTGATCCAGTGCCAATTCATGACGATCACACGCACCTTGGCATGACTTTCTCCAAAGACCTCCGCTTTCACGAACACATAAACACAATATGCCGCAAAATAAACAAAACGCTCAGTCCTCTGTATAGCATTGCAAAACACATACCAAGACCAATTCTAGATCAAATATACAAAGTATACATTAGGCCTCATTTCGACTACTGCGACGCCATCTATGACGGACACATAACAATACAAGATGCGACCAGACTCGAGACATTACAAAACAGAGCTGCAAGACTGGTTGCCGGGGGGTTATTCAGGACGCCTTCCGACAAACTACGGACAGAACTGGGATGGGACAGACTAACAACGAGACGACGTTTACACAGACTGACGCTCTATCACAAACTGAACGACCCAGGACAACGTTGCCCAAACTACATCACAGCAATCATGCCAAACACTCGAGCTCAAGACACCAACAGACAACTCAGAAATGCTAACATGCACACTAAAACCACCAGCCGCACATCATCATACCACAAGTCATTTTTCCCCACAACTTGCACACAATGGAACGAACTGCCCAGCACAACACAACATCTTACACACTCCGCTTTCAAACAGCAGCTCAGCGAGCACCTGGGAGCGTCCGATCCACCCATTTACTTTACTGTTGGATCAAAAAAGGGTAATATTTTGCACGCGAGACTAAGAATGGATATGACTTATTTGAATTCTCATTTATTTAGTATTCAGAAAGCAACAACGCCCTCTTGTCAATGCGGACATCGCAATGAAACTATTAGTCATTTCGTCCTTTCATGTCAAAATCATACGGAGCAGAGAGACATTTTGTTCAACAGCATCTCCCAAACATTACTTCCTGACTTTAGAAATAAATCACCCAAGGACCAACTACAAATTCTACTATACGGGACAGACCACACCGGCGGCGGCGGCGGTCGGTCGGTGGCCTTGCATTTCCAAAATGTCTTGCTAAATTCGAAACGATTTGCTGATCTTCCTTAATTTTGTTCAGCAATCACCACCCTAAATGGACGCGACGTGCCCGGAGGTGAGTGTGGGGGCTTCGACCTACACCAGAGCGAGCTGTGCCGTGGCGGCGGTCGCAGTTAACCATTTATCCTTCTTTTCAGACAGGGTGCCTTGATTTAAGCTTTTTTGCTTTTGCACCTTTCTGATTTACTTTCATATTTTGTTTTGTTTAATTTATGTTTAATAAACTTGGTGATGATGAAATACCTGCCGTCATTGATCGCTCGGAGCAAATGGCAAGAGCACAATAAGAACGTAAAGGTCGGAGATGTGGTGCTGATGGCGGAAGAAAGCGCTCCCCGAGGTTTTTGGCCATTAGCACGCGTAACGGAGGTGTTCACTGGAAGAGATGGTCGCGTGCGCTCTGCTGAGCTGAAGACGGCAACTAGAGCGGTTTATCGTCGCCCTGTGGCGAAGATTTTCCTGCTAGAAGAAGCATAGGCATGCAAAGCAAGCAGAGGATGGCGTATGTGAGTGGCTTCGAGGCTCGCAAGGCGGGGGATCGTTCTCTTGGCAGACTTACTAGCGACTCAACAATACTCGCAGAAGACATCCTAGGTCTTCGCAGACCTAGGATGGGCCAGTGGAGGCTCTCTGGCTCAGGATGCGGAGTGAAGGAGGGTTGACGGTCCCGACGGAGGCATTCTTTGAACGTTTCCGACAGATGGAAGAGGCGTTCTGCCTTCACCATGCGCTGGAGCCGAATCGGCTGAGCCGGAAACCGAGAGTGGTGGCCGCTTTTCTGAGTGTACTGCACGACAAGTTCCCTTCCGTACCCGCTGCTGCTAGGAGGGCCTTTGCGCGCGTTCGCACATTTATTCGTACGAAGGCGGTAAATGGTGCTCGGCGCGCGGGGGTCATGGAAAGGCGGGCGGCACGGAAGCGCAAACAATGTGTCACGAAAGCCTAAGCATATCGGGTCTCGAGTCCGGGTACGGACTACGGGCAGTAAGTGATCAGCATATCATCATCAATTACCCCGAGTGCCCCGTCGTCATCGCTGGTGACTTGAACTGTGACTGGCTTGATGATGCGTCGCTGCCCAAGAGATTTATCTCCGATTTTGTAGCTAAATATTCGCTCCACCAGCTTATCACTGTTCCGACTTACTCTACCGGTTCTTCACTTGACGTCATAATCACTAACAGGGACTTTTCAGTGAAAAGTGGGACCAGATTCTGTCATTTTAGCCCCCATCGTTTTACTCGAGCCATGTTAGAACTGCCACGCCCACGTTTTAAATCGCGTGTTATAGAGTGTCGTTCCTTTAGACATTTTAACCTGCATGCATTAACCTGCAATTTGATTCCGACTTACTTGCCACCGACTGGAGCAGTGTGTTTTCAGCCGATAATGTAACCAACGCTTGGGCAACATTTTTAGACCGGTTCTGCCCCATTGTCAATCAGCATGCTCCTGTTCGGACCCTGACGTTGCGCAACCCCGGCGCGCCTCCGATCTCGGACACGACGCGCGGTCTCCTCGCCGACCGCTCCGAGGCCCTGCGGCGATGGGGCCTACCGGGCAACGAGCCGGCTGGCCCGTGCTGCTTTCCGGTCCGACAAGCGGCGCCACATCGGTGAACGTGTCACCGCGCGAGGGCGGGGTTCGGTTTGGCGCGGCGCGAGGGACATTGTGGGCAGTAAGAAGTGTGCTCTGCAGGTCACGCCGTCTGTGTCGCCCGATGCCATAAACTCATTTTTTGTGAATGTTGGTCCTCGTGTCGCCGCTGAACTCGAATCCCAAGGCCCGCCCCCGGAGCTCCCTACTCGCCTCCCGAGATTAGGGCATGCGCACTCCATCTCGGTCCCATCAGCCTCAGAACCTTCCACCAAATCATTTCCTCCATGCATAACTCACCTGCCCGCGGTCCCGACGGGCTTTGCATTCGGATTTTCAAGCTATCTTTCAACTCTATCGGCCACATCATGCTTCATCTAGTCAATTCCTGCATCGTATCCAATGATATCCCCGCCGCCTGGAAACACTCCCTCGTCTATCCTATCTATAAATCCGGAGATCCTACAAATCCTTCAAACTACCGACCCATATCACTACTTCCAGTCATTGCCACAATAGTAGAGCGCGCGGTCCAGCGTCAGCTATACTATTACCTCAACTCCAACAAACTTCTATCCCCATCCCAGCACGGCTTCCGGCCCCGGCACTCTACCGAGACGGCTCTCTCATTTGTCACGGACAGCATACTTTCGGCCACTGATCAAGGCATATCTCTTTCTTGTGCTTGATTGACCTGAGTAAATGTTACGATGTCATCAATCATGATAAATTGTTAGAAAAACTTCAGTTGCTGGGCGTCGACACAACCTGATTCAAAAATTATCTTGGCGGTCACACTCAGAGTGTTAGCATCACTGGCTCTGCTGGTCGTATTAGTGCCTCTTCCCGTCAGGCAATCAATCAGGGCGTCTTCCAGGGCTCTAGCCTTGGTCCTGTCCTCTTCTGCGCGTTTGCCAATGTCTGTACTCCGGCGACGCACAAGTCGTGCAGTATGCCGACGACACCCAGGTCATTGTTTCAGGCCCAAAATCTGCGATACCGAACCTTGTCTCTCGCCTGGAGCACTCTCTGTCGTTTCTCGGCGATTATTTCCACTTGAACGGACTTAAAGTTAACGTTTCCAAATTTGAGTTTATCGTTTTCGGTTCCAAGCAAAATTTGCGCAATCTCCCAACTATCAATGTCTCTTACCGTGATACATGTCTGACGCCTAGCAACGAAGTGAAAAATCTGGATCTTATTTTTGACCGGGAGTCCTGGAACGCACATGTTCGAGCCCTCTCGCGTAGGTGCTGTGGTATCCTAATTGCCCTTTCCCACCTTCTTCATTACCTTCCTCCCGAGACCCTTCCTGAAATTGTTACCGCCTTGGTCATCTCGCACATCCGCTACTGCCTTGCAGTATATGGGAACGGCACTGCCAAGAATCTTGCCGTTATCCAAAAGATTGTAAACTTCGCTGCCCGGGTCATCTCAGGCAAGCGTAAATTTGATCATGTGTCTGATGTGCGAGATGCACTCGGCTGGCTCGAATCCCCCCAACTCTTCCACTATCAGTCCTTATGCCTTCTTCACAAAATCATCGTGCCAGAGAACCTGAGTGCATCGCCCGCCAGATATGTGCCAACCGAGACAATCCTGCTCACGCCCGCTCAACCCGACAGGATCATCTCCTACAGTTACCCGCTATCCGCACAGAGGCCGGGCGGCGTCAATTTATGTACAGGGTCCCACAGCAGATGAACGAGTTGCCAGCGGACATTCGGGCTTGAAGGGAGCGCACTTTAGAACGAGGCTGAAGGCTTACCTACGTGATCTCGGTGGCTCTTAATCCGTGTGTTTTTAGTGTTTCAGTGTCATTTTAGCATTCATCCGTTTTTGTCATGTTTCTTATAGTCATGTCATAGTTGGCCTGTGTATGTCTGCGTTCGGTACGAGTGTGAATGTTTTACATGCATGTCATTGTCCCATTTTACTGACGAGAGGGCCGTAATAGCCATAGTTGATGTGGATGGCCTTTAATAAAGTACCACTACTAGTGCCGTTGTCGTGTTGTGCCGCTGCAGTTTATCGGATCCCGAGTACGGGTACGGATAGTGTGAGTGCCGTTGTCGTGTTGTGTCGCAACAGCTGATTGGGTCTCGAATACTGCATTTCTTCTCACATATTTCCTGTTTTGGCTTCAGCTTTGATACGGCTTGATTAATGGGAAGGACCGTTTTACCGGGGAAAGATGGTATGCTATTTAATAAGAGTATATTGATTGTAACACTTATAATTTTCAGTTCTTGTTGATTGTTTTCATCATTACTAATATGGACCACAACATCCCAAGGGGCATTGTTAATATACATGAGTTTGAGAAGAAGACCAGTCCCAACATTGCGCTTGAAAATGGAAATTATATTTCATATTTCCCGTTCCTGTTATCAAATTATAACAGACACAGGGCGCCATATATTGCCAATATTGTTATGTCCGGTGTCGGAAACACAGTCATCCGACATCGCCCCCAGATGGCCGGCCGGACAGACCCGGCCGAGCACAACGCAGCAGCCGGACAGACCTGGCCGACCCCAACGCAGCAGCCGGACAGACCCGGCCGTGCCCAACGGTCTGAGTCGCCCGCGTGAGAACGTGTCGAACACAGAGTCTCCGTTCCGTGGCGTGTTTGTCCCAGGGACTACGCAGCACAAAACATATAACGTTGTTCTCAACGACTGCCAATAAAACCTTTGCCTTGCCGGTATTTGATTCCATGCTCTTGACTACATCATAGGGTCATACTTTGGCCAATAACTCGAAAACTATTGGTTGGGCTTGCCATTTAAACCCCCCCCCCCCCAAAAAAAATGGCTTTATTCTATGGGTATCATTTATCAATCTGATAAGAACAGTTAAAATTTTGCGCTTGACAAAAATCATCGCAACATCGCAGAGGAAATGTGATGTTAGTTACCTAATTAGCACTTGCACAATTAGCACATTTGCAAGAACAAAATTACCTCATATTTTTTATCAGATTTTCTGATGCTTATCATTTAGTTATACCAAATAAAAGAAGCGCAAAACAACGCATGTTGCTGGTAAAACTGTATGTAGCCACTTTTACGATAAAACTATTGGCATCCCCGGGATTCGATCCCACGACCTTCGAGTATATCGTTGAGATGGTGTCATACTTTGGTTAATAACTCGAAAACCGTTGATTGGGCTTGACACTTTGACCCCAAAAATCGAAATAAAAATGTTACCGCTTTCTTTCTGTGGGTTTGATACATGAATTTGAGGTGAAGAACAGTTCGAAAATCGAGCTGGAAAAGTAGCAATTTAACATGGGACCCTATGGGCTAGTAGCGCAAGTCACGCCTATGCTACCATATGACTGGACCACCCGAGCCGTAATTAGGTACCTTGGTGTATCTAGGGCCTTGCCTTGGTACTGGTAGGGTTAGAGGGGAGGTACCTAAGTACTTAGATAAGATAACTAACTAACACTTCGGTTCATAAACCACACAGTACACGCACACCTTTTTTCACACGAAAAATTATCAAAAGGCACCCACCTTTTCCTAATTTATAGGCTATACCCAAGGCTGTATAAACCTATCAAATACCATATAAAAAACTAAATCATAAACAAACATTTGGGCTAGCACTATCAGCTGGAGTTGTTGCAGCAGTTGGCCGCCAGGGACCGCTAGTGAGCCAGGGTGTTATGACGTCGCAAGCAGCTGGCCGCGGAGCAGGTCAGTCCAGTTAAAGGAAATAGTTCACCTTCAACATGGGTTTTGAACTGAAATAGCAGTTTTGTAGCCCGTGTTGAGAAATCCTTATCTGGAACTTGTCTTGGCTGAAAAGACTCTCCAGCCGAAGATATTTGACTTTTTGGCGAAGGAATGCGGCGCATATATGATATACCGTACCGTCTGAACTGTGCCAGCACTGCATGGAGCATGCGCAGACCAATAACGCACACCATCAAATTAATAATTTACAACATTCTGTCCTGAATTGGCGCGATGTAGGACCATTTTTGAAAAGAAAAAAAAGAAACTGTATTAAAAAATAAAATAAAATCGTGTTCTGAAAATTTTCCGAAGGTGAACTATTTCCTTTAATGCTGGCCAGCCCTGTCCAGTGGGTGGTAGGGTCCTTGCATATATGTGGGGAAAAACCCCATATAATAAGAAACAGGTAAGATCAGAGACCATACCCATCGATATCACCATACCTTCATATCCATTGAAAGTGTGTAGCCGTAGGCCGCGTCCTCTCCTAGGCCACCGTACACGGGTGGAATGACGCGTCGCGCCCTAGTATCTAGAGTTATCGCAGGTGCACGGGTGCGCCGCGTCCTTTCCTAGGTCGCAGGCGTAATGGGTACAGAGAGTGCCGCGTCCTTTCCTAGGTCGCAGGCGCATGGGTACAGGGAGTGCCGCGTCCTTTCCTAGGTCGCAGGCGCATGGGTACAGGGAGTGCCGCGTCCTTTCCTAGGTCGCAGGCGCATGGGTACAGGGAGTGCCGCGTCCTTTCCTAGGTCGCATTTGGTACAGGGTTAGCTGGTACATCGCGTCCCTTCCCTAGGGCACAGGAGTATGGTAAGGTGGTGTAAAGTAGTGGCGAGAGGATTGTGTTGGAAGATGGCCGTTTTAGAGTTTGCCAGCAAATGGCGACTGTAAGATGTAGTCAAGGACCAAATCTGTGAGTACTGGATCGTCGTTGCCGAGTAGCGTCTGAAGAGACAAATCAAGGCGACGCACGGATAGGTAGTTGATGATGCGTTGGCGGCTTCGTGCTAGCACGTTACAACCCACCAGGATGTGTTCCACTGATAGATGCGTATTGCATGACAGTTGGGAGGTTCAGTACGAGCAAATACGTGACTATGGGTGAGGCGGGTGTGTCCACATCTCAGACGTGACATCAGCTCCCTCTCCCCAGGGGCTGACGACTTCTATGCTGCGCCATAGGGAGGGTTCAAGCAAGGTTATGTTAGAAAAGTGACGTCATTGGTTTTCGATTTTCTGTTCGTCGGGTGCCAATATCGTTGTTTGTGTGTAGTGGTATGTTTAAACCACTTCTACATCTCTTATTAGTTACTGTGTGGTATGATGCACACTTTTTGTGTTCTGGTAAGGCAGTGAATTAGATGACTGTTGACATAGATTGCAGTGCTTTAACGCTAGTTTGGCCGATTTTTACGTCGATGACGCGCGTGTGACAATCCACTACTTCAATAATCGTCGCGGATTCTATGACCGTGCGTCGCGGTAGGTTGGGATATTTGTTTGTTGAGGGCGCACGTGTTTCGTGTTGATTGTTTGTGTTTACTCGGTGTAGTTTAGATGCTTCAATGTCTTGAAAATTCAATAGATACCCTGAAATACCAGTTGATTAGCCCAAATAATGATGTATATGTACAGATGCCTAAACTTGAATTCCCCGCGTGGGCTACTGGGTTCATAACATATAATTACAATTAGGAATGTCAATCACTTGACTGGAGCCGAGGCTGTAACTATGAAATGATGAGGAAAACATGTTTTGAGCTGCCATGATTTGAGTTGAAAGCACCTTTGAAGGGTTTTATTCTCAAATTATGCCCCACTTGGGTAAAAAATATGACTTGTTTGAAGCAACTAGGTAGGTACCTATTATTGGTTGAGGTTTTTGTAGTATCATTAATTTCTTGGTAATCTTTGACTAAGGTGCATGTCAGTGCACTATGTTTGGAGTAATCAAGGTTCAAGCTCAAGGTTACTATCACCGTTGTTGGTCTGGAGTCATAGGAAAGCTTTATGACGTCACCAGATTCTGGCTACAAGCGAATCTTAGGCCGGCAAATAATTTTGTGAGCCGGTGATTGACGTGCAAGGTCACATCATGGTGGCGGCCGCTGTGCGGCCGACCTTCAGTCTCAAATACAAGTCCTGCGCTCTGCCAGGAACGGAGGTTTAGTAAGAGCGTGATAGGGTTTAGTGGAGAAACTGGTGATGTCATGAAGCTTCCCTCTGACTCCAGACCAACAACGATGATAGTAATCTTGACCCTTGATTACTACAAACACGGTGCACCGACGGGTACCTTAGTCAAAGATTACCAATTTCTTGCAGCCCAATGGTGGCAATGGGTCTTATGATTGATTTAGCTTGATTACAACCTAAACAAAACTGACCCCACCTTGATCTTGGTGTAGCCAGCAGTATGTTTGTGACTCCCTGGAACCTTTGGTGCTGCAAATTGCAAACTCCCTATACAACTTCCCCCTTTGGGCTCACTTTCCATAGCAAGCCAATGTTTGTGTCTCCTTCGTGCCATAGTTCCTTATTACACAACTTTCCTCTTTGGGGCTCACCCATCAGCAGCCAGCCAGTTTGTTCATGTCTCCCCGGTGTCATAGTTGCCTACACAACCTGTTTTAGCTGCAGATCTTCAGCATGTAGCCTAAAACAGAATGACTTAAAGGGAAATAATGACCTTTTTCCACAAAAATGGAGTTAGCACTTGAAATCGCCAGACGAGACCAAAATATATTGTAAATTCATCACATTTTGCATGAAAACTTTCCTACCGAAAGATATTTCAAGTTGAAGTTGATAAGCGTTCCACACTTTTAATGACTTTTACACTTTTAATGAGGTACTTGCAAGTACTTTTGGTCCTCATCAAACTGCGGGCTTTTCCCGTATTGTTTTTTGACGCAATGGAGTGGAAAATATATTGTGCGTTCTGCTGGTTGTGATTATATGCCCGGCGATCTTCTAAAACTAACAGCGATTGGAAAAAGTGGCAATAAAATCGGAAGCTCATCGATGCACATCAACGGCGGCATAGTTAGTGGTTGCGACCCTCAATTTTTGAAAATCGATTCATTTGTTTTCAACATTAGGAGTATTGTATAATTTGTCTGTGGCTGTATATAACACTATGCTTTATTTATCATGAAAAATAATAATTTTTCACCAAAAAACTAACAAACAATAACACAAAACTGGCAATTAAATCGGAAGCTCATCGATGCACATCGACGGCGACCTATTTAGCGTCGGCGATTTGTTTACAAAGTCATTGTCATGCTTCTCGGCGCACTTAACCATTGTGGCGAGTTGTTCCTGATTAGTATACCCAAGTCCCGTAGCAGGCTTTGTTAATGACGTCACTGGTGCCATTCTTGTGTAGCATTGCAAAATATATCTGATTTTGAGTTGAAAGCTAATTAAAGACTTATTCAAATTATTGTTTTTAAGTTTGAATTTTCTTGTTAATCATTATTAAATGTATTTTATCACTGTATTTCATAGTAGTTGACACTTCAGAAACTTGTGACGTAATAATATTGTATCAAATATGCATTTCCCCCACCTTTTGCTATTGTGGCGCAGTGCCGAGTGCTTTGCGAATACTAGCTTGCCTGGGGTTCAATTCATTCCGCCCTTATTTTATTCGAGTTGGTATAGTTTGCATGTTGTTGTTATTCATGACTTATACTGATAGTCAGTCATGCATCACGGATGCTTCACGGATTGCTTCACGGATCAGAGCGCTGCTCGAACGCACGCTAGTAGCGCTAGTAGCGCTTTCGTTTTCCATGGCAACCAGGCGTGAGCCAATGAAAAGCCAGAACGTATTCCCTTTCTGGCTTTTGATTGGCTGACGCCTGGTTGCCATGGAGAACGAAAGCGCTACTAGCGCTACTAGCGTGTGTCCGAGCAGCGCTCAGTTTGATCGGAAACGTCACAGACAGGGGCGGAACTTTGTATCTCTTTGGGAGGGCCCGAGCCCCCCCCCCCCCAATGGTGCTCCGGGCCCCCCCCCAATGGTTTCCAAAATGTGTGCCCCTCTAAAATTTCAAGGACTATCTGTACAGATTGTTGTTTGGAATTTTGCGTATTTCATCATATCAAGATGCAGGGTCTTAGGATTGCTTTGGAGCTTAGGTGCGGAATGGAAAATTTTGGCTACAAATAAGCATAAAAAGTGGAAAATTCAACCAAAAGCCATTGTATTCGGCTTGATCAGTGTCCAATTACCCGCTCACCAGAATTAGTTATTACCTATGCCAATTTTTATCTGTCTTTCCCTGTCTTGTCCTACCATTACATCCATAAATCAGTATAGAGTTCAAATTATCCAATACATTTTAGAATAAGGAGTGGAAAATTCGGAGGAAAACTTACTTGGGAAAAAGAGTGGAAAAATAGTAAAAAATAGTAGGGCGTAATTTTCCGCCCAAATTTCACTATGCCAGGACACTGTCAAGATGTGATACCATCCCGAGTATTCCATCTTACAAGTATACGAGCATTGTGATTCCATCTGCGACTGCTTTTCGATTATGATATAGGTAAGTTGGTAGCATGGATTCTCTTATGCCAACAAGTCTGTAGATACAAGGTTCAAGCGTTCAGATTAGCGAATAGCGGAGGGGAGCATGACGAATTAGCGATCTGAGTGCTCTATTTAAATGGCGTTCAATATAATTTGTTGTAAATTTCTTTTTTGCCTGAAATAAGGCTGATAGTTTATGCAGCCTTTTTGGCTCCCTGGTGTTTCAATATCCTAAGTATCTAACATCCGTGCTAAAATACTAGTTTGATGCGGAGGAACGTCGAGGGGATCGTACCATCAAAGAGCATCGGGTCATCGCGGCCAGGGGGCCTAGGGGTACATGTCTCTTCCAGGAGGTTAACCGAGGTTGACCTGAATGGGTCCTTAGTTGACCTGACGAGCCCTCGGTCAGCCTGAGCGAGCCTCGTTGGGCCTGGAGGGGAACTCGGTCGACCTGAAGTGGCACTCCGTCGACTTGAAGGAGTCATTCGTCCATCCGTGGGGGTTCCAGTCGGCCTAAGGAGCCATTGTTTGGCCTGAGGGTTCCCCTGTCGGCCTGAGGGGGGGGGGGGGGGGGGAGGGGGACCTCAGTCGGCCTGATCGGCCTGAGGGCCCTCGGTCGACTAGGGGGGGGGAGGTGGCTCGGTCGACTTGATCGAACCTCGGCCGGCTTGGCCGGCCGGCCCTTCGTCGGCCAGTCAGAGGGGTGTCCAGTCGACTGACTGACGAGCTCTTCTTCGGCCTAAGGGGGCCTCTGTCAGCCTGGAGGGGTCTTCGGTCGGCCTGGATGGAAGCTCTGGGCCTGAGGGACCCTCGGTCGACTTTAGGGGCCCTCGATCGACTTGAGGGAACCTCGGCCGGGTTGAGGGGACCCTTGGTTGGCCTGATGAGCTTTTAGTTCGGCCTGATGGGCTCTTTGTCGGCCTGAGGGACCCTTTGTCGGTTTGAGGGGACCTCAGTCGGTCTTGAGTGGCCCTCGGTATGCCTGAGGAGACCTCGGTCCGCGTGAGGGGACCCTGAGTGGGCCTGAGGACCCTCGCTTGGTCTGAGGGGCCCTCGGTCAGCTTGAGGGGGCCCTCTGTTTGCCTGTGGAACCCTCGGTCGTCCTGAGTGGCTCTCGTTTGGTCTGAGGGGATCTCAGTCAGCTTGAAGGGGCTTTTCGGTCTGAGGGGTCCTTGGTCGGCCTGAAGGGGTCATCATCTGCCTGAGGGGTCCTCTGACGGCTTTAGTGGGCTCTCGGTCGCCTTGAAGGGCCCTCAGTTGGCTTAGTCGACTTGAGAAGACCCCTTTTCGGCCTAAGGTGCCTAAGGTCAGTTTTAGGTGATTTTTCGACCTGAGGGGCCTTCTGTCAGCTTGAGGAGGTCTTCGGTTGGCCTGAGGGGCCCTTAGTCTGCCTGAGTGGCCCTCGGTCGTTCTATAGGGGTCCCTAGTGTGCCTGTGGGGCTCTTCTGTCGGCCTTAGAGGGCTCTCGGTCGAATTGAGAGGCCCTTGGCCGGCTTGAAGGGCCCTTGGTTGGCCTGAAGGAGAACTAAGTCGACCTGAGGGGACCATCGGTCGGCTCGAGTGGCTCTTGAGCCTTGCCAGGAGTGAGCGGGCCCCAGGCTGGTCTTAGAGGGCCATTGTCTAGACCGGAAAGAACCCAGCGGTCTGAGCCTCAGTTGGTTTGAGACAGTACCTTCCAGGCCTTAGAGCCTTGGTGGTCCTTGTCGTTCTGAAATTACCTTTGTCAAGCCTGAGAGGGCCCTGTGCCTGTCTGAGAGATCTGTTTACCAGTTTGAAAGGACCCTTAATCGTCCAGGGGGGGGGGGGGGCGTTTCAGGCCTAAGAGAGCCTTAAGTCCCTAAGAGAGGACCCTCCGCTTCTTTGAGAGGATTATCGGTCGACCAGAGATGACCACCGTCTGATCTGAGAGGACCTTACGTTTGTCTAAGAGGGCCATTGTCAGACCTAAGAGGGCCCTGTGCAAGTCTAAGAAAGCTCTCGGTCATTCTGGAGAGCCCTTAACCCGCGCACTGCAGGGGGGTTGATTTCCGCCCCCCCCTCAGGTTTTTCAAAGATAGAGAAAAAACGGCGGCGCGCAGCGCCGCCGGGTTTTGGCACACCTGTCAGGACAGCAATTGCGCACACTTAAAAGAAAAAAAATAACCTCGGGTCATCTCAGGTCAGGTCACCAGACCAGGTCAAGTGACCCCACCTCCAAAAATGTTTGCAGTTGTGCCAAAGCCAGAGTTTTCACCGATCAGTTTGAAACTTACAGAATGTCATGAGGGCATAAGTACTTATAATTCGTATATCTCGTTTTTTTTATATCGGTGACCTAAGGTCAGGTCAATTTCGTAGCCTCCCCATAATAAGTCAATGGGGAAATATACAAATGCTAAGGATATGCATGATATTAGTCCAATTACTTCTGTATCATGTTATTATAGGATATTCTTGATGATCCAAGTGTAAGTTTTGTTCAGTGACCCATATTGGGTCATTTGAGGTCATGCGAGGTCACCATCACTTTTTTGGCAATAACTCCCGACATAATGAAGATAGAAGAGTGCAACAGACATCAATGTGTTTGTCTCGTCGAGACACGTCTTCTTAAATGAACATGCCATACTTGGGTCACCATTTGACCTTGACCTGAGGTCAAATTTTTAAGTTAACTTAACAAGGTCACCATGTACATCATTCAAAGCGCCTTGACAAGATAAACACAATGGCGTAAACAGTTTTTCGTTATCTTTATTACATAAAAAGTTAATAGCGAAAAACGATTTAGCAAAAAAACGTCATTGTTTTCTTTTTTGAACTCTGGAGCCTCAAATATTGACCTGAGGTCAAATTTGAGGACACTTCTGCGATTGCAAATTTCACTGGCTGGCGTTTGCTTTTTTTTGGTTTGTTTCTAACTATCATAGTTTTTGAGATATATGGGAATTTCTGGAGCGATGTCCTAAAACAGGAAAAAACTGGAAAATTTGACCTTTGATGACCTCTGGTGACCTCAATTTTGACCTGACCTAAAACAACACTGAAATACTTTCGATAGAACATGTATCAAGCTATCAAATTCCGTTTTCCGCTTCTCGCTACGTAGCGTAGTTTTTGATATCTCAGGGGGGGGGGGGCGGAAATCAACTGCAGTTCGTGTTCGGCGCGAAGCCCCTGCAGTGCGCGGGTTAAACGGACTGAGAGAGCCATGTCGGTCGGAAGCAGTCTTGCAGACTCGGACTCGGTATCTGAGTCTATTGGAGTAGGTGATTTTTGCCGGAGTTGGAGTCAGTTAATTATTGTCGACTCCGGCTGGCATGTGACAATTATGGATGAGGAACGTGTTTTTCAGATGCATTTGAAATTGGCCAACGATGGCGATAATTTAACATGTAACGGCTTCGAAATTGTGTTGCTGTCCTTGTCAGTGTTTGCCTATCAATTTCAGTTAACTAGTAATATGTCGATTTTATAGGCAGAAAGAAGGAAATTGGAGAAAAAATGTTTTGGGTATTTTTTCAAGTATGAAACGGAAAAAAGGGTTTCATAATTGTAATAATTGTAATCGTTTTATAATAAGTATATTATATAATAATTATACACTCTATATACATATACATATAGTATTGTACATATATACATATAGTATTGGACATTTAGTAAGTCAACTTGACCTTTCGGCCGTTGGCCCCCCCCCCCCCAAACCGATTTCATAAAGTTCCACCACTGGTCACAGAGCCTCCAAAAATGCCGCACTCGATGTAAACAATGGTAGGGAAGGACGAATTTGTCAATGACCTTCATGAAGTACACAAGGTACTTGTTTTGTATTTTTGTCAAAACTTACAACTTTGAATTTGAGAATAATTGTATTTAATTCGTAAATTTAACTAAAATAATTTCAAAACCAGAACGGTAGCCTAAGAAATTGTTGCTAACAAAATCAAAAGGTCATTATTTCCCTTTAATCTGAAATATTTGTTTTATCCTTGCCTAAATTCTTTACTTTGTTTCTGCCTTCAGTATAATATTTTTTCTCAAGTTTAAATACTGTCCCTAATGATTTCATCAAACTGGCAGCCCCAACTGTCTCACTACCTTAATCTTGAACTATGGAAGTCTGGGACACCCACTAATAGTTTGCCTTAAGCAGGAGAGGGTTTACAGACCAAATGAGAGCATGCTGAAAGTGGTTTCTTGAGATGGGCTTCAAGACTGCTATCTCAGCTCAATTCTTCATTATGAAGGCGGGGCATTTCCTTTAAGTAATGCACCTCACCAGTTAAAATAAATAAATCCTAATCTAACCTGACCTTACTATAAGTAGTTGATTTTGATTTTGGTTAAAGGGAAATAATGACCTTTTGATTTTGTTAGCAACAATTTCTTAGGCTACCGTTATGGTTTTCAAATTATTTTATTTAAATTTAAGAATTAAATAAAATTATTCCCAAATTCGAAGTTGTAAGTTTGGAAAAAATACAAAACAAGTACCTTGTGTACTTCATGAAGGTCATTGACAAATCTGTCCTTCCTTACCATTGTTTACATCGAGTGCGGCATTTTTGGAGGCTCTGTGACGTTTCCGATCAAACTGAGCGCTGCTCGGACACACGCTAGTAGCGCTAGTAGCGCTTTCGTTCTCCATGGCAACCAGGCTTCAGCCAATCAAAAGCCAGAAAGAGAATACGTTCTGGCTTTTCATTGGCTCACGCCTGGTTGCCATGGAGAACGAAAGCGCTACTAGCGTGCGTTCGAGCAGCGCTCTCATCCGTGAAGCAATCCGTGAAGCATTCGTGATGCATGACTGACTATCAGTATAAGTCATGAATGCAAACATGCAAACTATACCAACTCGAATAAAATAAGGGCGGAATGAATTGAACCCCAGGCAAGCTAGTATTCGCAAAGCACTCGGCATTGCGCCACAATAGCAAAAGGTGAGGGAAATGCATATTGGATACAATATTATTACGTCATAAGTTTCTGAAGTGTCAACTACTATGAAATACAGTGATAAAATACCTTTAATAATGATTAACAAGAAAATTCAAACTTAAAAACAATAATTTGAATAAGTCTTTAATTAGCTTTCAACTCAAAATCAGATATATTTTGCAATGCTACACAAGAATGGCACCAGTGACGTCATTAACAAAGCCTGCTACGGGACTTGGGTATACTAATCAGGAACAACTCGCCACAATGGTTAAGTGCGCCGAGAAGCATGACAATGACTTTGTAAACAAATCGCCGACGCTAAATAGGTCGCCGTCGATGTGCATCGATGAGCTTCCGATTTAATTGCCAGTTTTGTGTTATTGTTTGCTAGTTCTTTTTGGGGAAAATTATTATTTGTCATGATAATATACAGCATAGTGTTATATACAGCCACAGACAAATTATACAATACTCCTAATGTTGAAAACAAATGAATCGATTTGCAAAAATTGAGGGTCGCAACCACTAACTATGCCGCCGTTGATGTGCATCGATGAGCTTCCGATTTTATTGCCACTTTTTCCAATCGCTGTTAGTTTTAGAAGATCGCCGGGCATATAATCACAACAAGCAGAACGCACAATATATTTTTCACTCCATTGCGTTAAAAAAAACAATACGGGAAAAGCCCGCAGTTTGATCAGGACCAAAAGTGCTTGCAAGTACCGGTCGTTAAAAGTGTGGAACGCTTATCAACTTTAACTTGAAATATCTTTCGGTAGGAAAGTTTCATGCAAAATGTGATGAATTTACAATATATTTTGGTCTCGTCTGGCGATTTCAAGTGCTAACTCCATTTTTGGGGAAAAAGGTCATTATTTCCCTTTAAGTAAGTTGATTTTGATTTCCATAAATGCTGGGTCTGAGTTCTTGTAACTTCTGGAAAGCTGGGGTTTGAGATTTGTTTACATTTGACTGTCATCAGGTGCTTAAAAAGACACAAATGTATTTCAAATTCGTTGTGACCCGATAGGCACAAGTAACTAGTAAAGGCGCCCTACTTATCTTAGCAAAGTATGTATCGTTCTCCAGCTAATCTACAAGTCGCAGGTCCCGACGGCCTCCGCATGGGCCCCGTGCTGAGGCTGCGTGCCCGGACCAGCTGTTCGGTGCGCGGGGTATGTGAGACGACTGCCTGCGTCGTGGGCCGCCGGCCAATCCGGTTGTCTCTCATAGCGCAGGCGCCGCAGACATTCATCTTAAACGCCTTCCAGAATATCGTGCCCAATAGTGTTTGGTATGTTGTACATATACGTGCGTATGTACTATGTACGTACTGCGCGCGGGATGCATCGGTATTGTCGAAACATTTTGTTTTATAAATTTAGTCCGCATGTTTTGATAGGATGGATTGCCGCTGCTAGCATTTAGCATTCGCAGTGCGGGACTGTGAGACTGCCGATAGGCCTGCGTGTCTGAGCCTAAGTCGCCTGTTTCCCCACCTGTTGCATGCCATATTTGCAGAAGCCAATACAAGTGTGACATCCTCATAATAGGAATCCATTGGGTGTTAATATCGCCTACAGCGGGCGTGTGTGGCAATGTCCGCCATTGCGGTTATGGACAGTACGGTTGGTCAGTCGTATACAATGCATATTTACCGTGTGTTCTGGCCGCACATTCCCGCGGGGATTCCAGGGAATCCCGGGAAAAGCTCGCCTGAGATTGGCTGGCCGTGCCGGAATCCCCGCATTCCCCAGGGAATCCGGGGATTTCGGCACGGCCAGAACACGGCCGTAGTATTTTGATAGTGGAAATGCTACGAAAAGAACTGCTGCTGAGGGCCCTTTCGGCGCCCTCGCGGCCCATAGAACGCCGGAGGCGGCCAATGGGCCGTCCTCGCTGACCTCTAAACCGGCGGACATGGTCTGCTGGGCAGTTCTCGGACTCCCTTGAACACTGCACGGGGTCTCTGGAACACTCTCAGAAACCCTGGACCATTGGATGACGGTCCCTGGGCCTCCCTCGGCACTCTCGCCTCCTTTGCCAACCAACGAACCGCCAGGTCGGAGCGCAATGATCGCTGGAGGGGCCCTAGGACATCAGCTGGCCATCAGAGCTGCCTGACGGGGCTCTGGGCCGCCCTTAGACCCCTGCACCGGCGGATGGGTGCCCTTGGGCTGTCCTCATACTCTCTAGACCTCCGGAGGTCCCCTGAGTTGTTCCTGGACGTTCTCCCCTGGGCCTTCCACGGTTGAACCCTGGACTGCCAAAGCGGGCCCCTGGGTCGTTCTGGTCCCCCGGATGAAAGACACCTGGCCGTCGTAGGGCCCCTGGATCGCTGGGGGTGGGGGGGAGGGGGGGGGGGGGGGCAGGGGCGTAGCTTCTCCAGACATGTTAGGGGGGGGGGCTGAGCAGGAAAAAAATAGCTTAAAGTACCATCAAAATTCACAAAATACATATTTCTCCCCGGATTTGATCCACTTCGTGTCCAAGTTGGAGGGGGAGCTGAAGCCCCCTCAACTGAATGGGAAACTACACCCCTGCTGGGGGTCCCCTGGCCAGTTCAAGGGTCCTCTGGCTATCACCGGGCCCCTCGGATTGCCGAAGGGCCTGTGACCCGCCCGTGCGGGCCCCCTGAAGTCTGGGCGCTAGACAGGGCCATGGACCACCCTTCGTGTGGCTCAGGGGTCCTCGACTCACTGAGGGGAAGGGGTGACACGGGCCCCTATGCCCCCTTGTGTGTGCCCCTGTTGGTAGTGCAAGTAATTGTCACCCCTTGGTCCGTTCTGTGCTCGCCGTAGAATACTTCACTAAGCTATGCCGGCCGGGCCAATCGGGGAGCCGAAAACCAGTGACGTCATCCGGCCAAGGGCACCAATGTAAACAAATCGCCTGATGATTTTACCTTCTATATATGGCCTTGCCTCTCCCTGTTGTGCTGGAATATATATGTATATATATGTATATATACATATATATATACATATATATATATATATATATATATATATATATATATATATATATATATATATATATATATGTATATATATATATATATATATATATATATATATATATATATATATATAAATATATATATATATATATATATATATATATATATATATATATATATATATATATATATATATATATATATATGTATATATATATATACACATATATATATATATATATATATATATATATATATATATATATATATATATATATATATATATATATACATATATATATATATATATATATATATATATATATATATATATATATATATATATATATATATATATATATATATATATACATATATTATATATATGTGTAAAATGTGGGAGCAGATTTTCAGTTATACAAGTTTGATTGAATACGACAGCGTACTGAGCATTCACGATCTTCTTCTTCGTAGTTTCAAGTTTGCGTATAACTTTTTTTGCATCTTGGCATAGACTAGACAGGACATCTCTTATATGTATTTGTGACGTTTCGCTCATCGATGAGCATCATCTGGCGTTATAAAACATGATATTGCACAATTAAAGATGAACACAGTAAATATACAATTAAATAACATATGTTAAATAGTCTATTTCGTGGTCGATACAGGTAAGCGGTCGCAGTTCGGTCAAAACGGTACAGATTGTTCAATATTTTTTCCCCGTTTTCTACGCAAAATACTAAACAGATCGTTCAATAACTTCACTGGCACTTCTCTAAGCAGATATCCTACTGGCGTGCGCCGAAGGGAGCACCATCAAACAAGGTCAGTGTCCCTTGCGCGTTCACCTGCCGGTTTATACTCGGGTCGCAGTCCCTGATATAAACTGCTTCGAGGGCATACAGTCTGCGTCTGTTGGTACATCGACATAGGATCGTGGTGTTTTCCACCATGTCTATCCCGGAGAGTCTTGTGTTGTGATCTTCTAAAAGATGTCGCTTTGGGTCTCCCCCTGCAAGTGCATTGTAATCCTCCGCCTCTAGTGGTATTAGTGCCTCTAGTGGCAAATTCCAAACAACTGTTTACCGGAAGACCACTAATACTGGTCACTGTTTGAATGGTAGGAGCGAATGCCCAGAGCGATATAGGACCAGCGTTATTAGGGCATACATTTATCGCGCACTTAAGCACTCGTCGACCTGGCAACTCGCTCATCAGGAGCTGCAGATGGTGAGTCAGATTTTGGCTAATAACAGCTACAGCCAGGCCACGATAGACGCTGAAATACGGCGCATTCTGCCACAGTATACACGTAGCCATCAACCAGCGCCGGCTAGTGATGAGAACACGAGAGACCACACACAGGCTACTATACGCAAACCAAATGAATGATGCTTACAAAACAGATGAGCGGATTTTGCGGGGCATTATCCACCGCAACTGTGAGCCCGTACATCCAGGAGATAGACTCAAACTAACAGTTTATTACAAAAGCCCAAAGGTGTCGGGTCTCATTATGAAAAACAACCTGAGTATGGACCCGTCCCCACTAAAACAGACAAATGTAGTGTATCAATATAAATGCACACACGGCGACTGTGCGCGCCGGCACAACGGTACCTACATCGGTCTCACCACAACAACACTAACGCGGAGGATTACCATGCACTTGCAGGAGGGAGACCCAAAGCGACATCTTTTAGAAGATCACAACACAAGACTCTCCTGGATAGACATGGTGGAAAACACCACGATCCTATGTCGATGTACCAACAGACGCAGACTGTATGCCCTCGAGGCAGTTTATATCAGGGACTGCGACCCGAGTATAAACCGGCAGGTGAACGCGCAAGGGACACTGACCTTGTTTGATGGTGCTCCCCTCGGCGCACGCCAGTAGGATATCTGCTTAGAGAAGTACCAGTGAAGTTATTGAACGATCTGTTTAGTATTTTGCGTAGAAAACGGGAAAAAATATTGAACAATCTGTACCGTTTTGACCGAGGTGCGACCGCTTACCTATATCGACCACGAAATAGACTATTTAACATATGCTATTTCATTGTATATGTACTGTGTTCATCTTTAATCGTGCAATGTCATGTTTTATAACGCCAGATGATGCTCATCGATGAGCGAAACGTCGCAAATACATATAAGAGATGTCCTGTCTAGTCTATGTCAAGATGCAAAACAAGTTATACGCAAACTTGAAACTACGAAGAAGAAGATCGTGAATGCTCAGTACGCTGTCGTATTCAATCAAACTTGTATATATATATATATATATATATATATATATATATATATATATATATATATATATATATATATATATGTATATATATATCTATATCTATATATATATAAATATATATATATATATATATATATATATATATATATATATATATATATACACATATATATATATATATATATATATATATATATATATATATATATATATGTATATGTATGTATGTATGTATGTATGTATGTATGTATGTATGTATGTATGTATGTATGCATGCATGCATGCATGCATGCATGCATGCATGTATGTATGTATGTATGTCGTGGGAACCTCTCGTGGGACTCACACGTATCTGCCCTCGTCAAAACATGTAACGGTATCCTCATCGGCCTGACCCACGTGCGTCATCAGATCCCTTCGTCACTTCTTCCTATCATAGTCGACGCCCTTGCCATCTCGCACGTCCGATACTGTTTGACGGTGTTCGGCAACGGCTCAGAGAAAAACATGCAGCGCCTCCAAACGATCCTCAATTTCGCTCTGGCCGGCGTAAATTTGATCACATATCGGACGTGCGAGATGAACTGGGCTGTCTCACCGCCCGGCAGCTGTACGAACTTCAATCCCTCAATCTTCTTCACAAAATTCGCACCACCGGGGAACCACAGGCTCTCGCTTCCCGGCTTTCGACAAACTCTGAGTTTCGATCTAGAAGCACACGCCAGGACGCTGATTTGGCCCTCCCGCGCGTGAGAACCGAAGCCGGCAAGAGACGCTTTTTATACAGTGTAGCGCAGCGCTACAACGCGTTGCCGCCGGACCTGCGTGAGGCGTCTTTACCATCTTTTAAACGTCAGCTGGGTGATCTTTTACATGGTGTATGATGGGTGTCGTGAATGTTTATGTCGGTCGCTGTGTGAGTGTGTGTATGATCGTGGAGTGTATTTTAGTTTCTAGTATGCATGTTGCTAAGTGTCGTTTTTAACATGTCTCTACCTTTTAACCATGACGCGACACTCAGAATAGCCGTGTTATGCATCGGAGTGTTTTTACTGTCAATACATACATACATGTATGTATGTATGTATGTATGTATGTATGTATGTATGTATGTATGTATGTATGTATGTATGTATGTATGTATGTTATATATATATATATATATATATATATATATATATATATATATATATATATATATATATATATATATATACTAGAGGGCCTGCATTACGCGATGCGCAATTTATATAACCAGCTAATTTGTTATATGCTAGCCGTTTCCCGTATCCCATATTCCGTATTATGTATTCCCTATTCCGTATCGCGTTCCCGTATCCCGTCCCGTTTCCATATCTCGTTCCCGTATCTCGTTCCTGTATCTCGTTTCCATATCCCGTTACCGTATCTCATTCCCCGTATCTCGTACACCGTTCCGATATCTTCTTACCATATCTAGTTCCCGTATCTCATTCCCGTATCCCGTTCCCGTATATCGTTCCAACATCCCATTCCCGTACCCAGTTTCCGTATCTTGTTGCCGTATTTCGTTCCCATATATTCTTACCGATTTAATTCCCGTGTGGCAGTCTCTGCCAAAACATTTTAGAGGTTTACATGCCTGAAATATGTCAACCGGCTTCAACAAAATCTCCCCGGGAGGGAGGTGCGACGTCAGCTAGTCAGGCGCTCATTGATAAATTTGACTGCGGCAGTGTCAGTCTTGGGCAAACTAAGCGATGCTATTTTATTCGACGAAATTATTTCGCAACGTTAGCGTCGGTAATCGTTTACGTTTGACTTAGCATAAGTTACCTATCAGCGATTTATATAATATTGTGGGTGGATATAGGTCAGCTAGAACGGCGCTATCCGTCTGTGTAAATTTGCTGGTCAAGTTTGTCCTCGTTTTGGGTGTTACGGTGGTGTGAAGGATTAAATTGTCCAAAAATATTGCATTTCAACTTCAACGCCAAAATATTAGTCACACAGCTTTGAGTAACACATATAATTTGAAGACGGTGCCTGCGCCTGCAAAATGGTGCCCGGATCAGCGTTCTACGTCGAACGGTTTCCGAGCACCAATTTAAATCCTGAATATGCCAATTTTATCATGAAAGTGGTCACAACTTTGCACGTGGCACGCGCATCGCTCTGGACATCTTATACGCCAGGCCAATCGATTATTATCACAAAGTGTTGCTCGCATACCGCTGCGACTCTCGGTTGCCGAGCCAGCGGCCGGGGAACCGCGCGGGACTTGCCCGTTTTACGCGATTTCAGAATTTCGCGTTTCCCATGTTAAACCTATGGGAGACGTTTGCACGCGCCACCCTCGGCCCGGATCGACACCAAATTTATACAATGTCCAAGTGCGACGCGATCCGAACGGTTGCGAAAATTACAGCTTTCTAAGTATAACCATCTCTGAGCACCAGCACGCCAAAGTGTGACAGAACATCGGACGGACGGACGGCAAATGCCATTTTGTATCTTTGGTGAATTGCGTTTGCAATTTGCTTTAAAACTCTGTTTTCTACGAGTTTTCTAATATTTCTCTTTTTTTTACCAACATGACGTCATCAAAACATGATTATCTCCCAAACTACTTAACCAATTTCAATTAAATTTTTACAGCCTACGTATAATTGTTATAAACTCAGCTACCAAAAATTTCAGCAAAGTTATTCAAGAAAAACCTCAGGGGGCCTGTCAGGCCCCCCCCGCAGGGTGAGGGTTAAATATATATATATATGTGCTATTCCAAATAGCATCTAGCTGGTCAAATAACATCTAGCATCTAGCCGAGTCTTTTACTTTCTGAAAATTTCGCACGCGTAGAAGCTGTCGCCAAAAGCGTCGGAGTGGCCACTCCTGTATATCCCTTCTCCGTGGAAATACTATAAGATAATACTATAATACTATACGAATACAAGTAAATACGAATACGAAGTAAATACGAAGTAAATACGAAGTAAATACGAATACGAGGTAAATACGAAGTAAATACGAAGTAAATACGAAGTAAATACGAAGTAAATACGAAGTAAATACGAAGTAAATACGAAGTAAATACGAAGTAAATACGAAGTAAATACGAAGTAAATACGAAGTAAATACGAAGTAAATACGAAGTAAATACGAAGTAAATACGAAGTAAATACGAAGTAAATACGAAATACTAAAATAAGATAGTTTACGTTATATGCAGGCGCAGCTGTATATACACATGTGCAGTGTGCACACTTCCCTAACTGCGTCTCTGGTGTATTGTGATTTTTCAAGCGGTTGATGTAAGAAGCACGAGAATTGCCAAAAAGTTGACGAAAAGCAATTATTACCGAGCGGGCGCGAAGCCCCCGTGAGGTTTCTCGTCAACTTAATAGATAAAGTTACATTTGACCCGGCCCGACCCGGCCATACATACGCTTTTCGGAAGCTAATAGCTTTGCAACCACTGCTCCGATTGAGATCGGGTTTTCACCATTGGATAGGACCATCACATCGATTTTGATTTTGTTATGGTGCGTTCTGATAGGGATGGTACCACAGCGCGTGGCACCCGCAGACGTCGAAATGAACAAAAATAATTTTTGATAAAAAATGCCTTGATTTATCTAAGCATTCGTTTTGTATACGCTAAAGCATGCAGCCGCTCAGGACGTGCTCCCTTTTGGCGGATTCGAGAAAGGAGATAATGTACAATTTAATAACACTTAATTTGTATGTTGGCATGCATGGAGGCCTGTCAATTGTTATGGAGGACTAAAAGAACTAAACGGACTAAAAGGACTAAACGGACTAAAAGGAATAAGTGTAAGTGTTAAGTGTAAGTGTTAATACCACGTGTGCTCCCGTACCGTGTCATATTTAAAACCTATTTTAGCTTTACCAGTGCGCGCCCGCTCGGTCATCGCCCGTGTTTTACTGGTTTAGAATATATGCACTGCTGTTAAAATTCGATCCCATTTTCGGCCTCGGCTGCAACACGTCATTTAGGCCGGCATCTGTTGTCTGCACGACTGTGTGTGTGTGTGTACCAGAGTTGGTCACGGGCTGGGCTGACCCTAGGGGCCGGGCCTGGACTGGGCCTCAACTTTAAGGAAATCACCGGGCTCTGGACGGGCCTGGGCTGAGAATGTTGAAGCTCAGGTCAGCTGAAAAAAATATTTCAACCAGCAGTTCACTTCCACAGCAACACACTGCTGCTGTGGCTGTGGTTTTTTTTATTGTTTTTGATTAGCATAGTTGGTTCATTGTTTCACATTTATAGTATACAAGTAAATAGGCTAGGATAGTGATTGCAAATTTTGTGAAGAAAAAATATTTATATGCTTAATCTGAACGGGCCGGACCGGGCCTGGGCCTCAACATTATACATTTTACCGGGCCTGGTCCGGGCCTGGGCTTGGTGTTCATGGGCCTGGGCCGGGCCGGGCTGGGGGTTGGTGGGCGCCCGTGACGAACACTGGTGTGTACACTGTACAATGTACATATACAGGTCATGGCCTGTAAGATAGTACGCCAGCCAGCATATGTTGTTTGTGCTGTCCATATAGGATTTACATGTATGGGTGAATGTGTAGCGTCTGACTGGAGTGTTCCCTTTCAGCAGACCAGCCGGGCCGCGCTGGACGATTTTGCCAAGTCTCTTGAGTGGATAGGCAGTGTTTGGAATACACTTTTAAAATGTGACTGTTCTTTGGATTGTGGACACGAGAAAACATCTACGTATTTAAAGGGAAATCCATCACAGAAGCAAATCGACCAATGTGGCAACACCGTACAACGGTTGACAAGGCCGGCGGGCTGCACGCACCACGATCCACGCAGCATGACGAAGCGTGGCGCGATCGTTTAGAGAAGAAAATACATCAAACCCGCTCCTAATAGCGCTCGTCCAAGTTTATATCCCAAGGTCAACACGAACGTATCGTCACATACGTTAAGTATGTTGGAAGAAGTGCTCGAAACTACCTGCTATTGTCTGTTCCAGACACAGGCGCAGAGCATCTTCACCAAACGGGACCTTACCAAAACCAGAGATAAAACCCGTGAAAATTGCTAAGAAATTCAACAAAGGGCTTAATGATATTAAAATGCACAAACAGCTCTTTATCGTGAGTTCATCAAACTGCAAGTCTGAGGCGTCATCACCGGACCACTGCAGCTTTCAATCAACACCAGTTTGTATAACAAACAAGATTCATAGATATTTACAGATGCCTCCAGACTCCATCGCGCCCCAGAGTGTGGGTCGACCAGAGTCATAAATAACGGCATACACGGTGACAACCTACGGCAGCAAGACGACCCACTGGCCAACTAGTAAACCCACAATTATGGGTTGGCCTTAGAGAGCAGAGTTATAGCTCATAACTCCAATAGACACCATCAGCGCCCAACGACGGCGCACAGCACACCAAAACAGACAATATTAAAGGAACCTTCCATGTTGCTGGCTTGGGGCACCTGGTAATATACATACATCACCTGGTGGAACAAAGTACGACCAGAATATTGTAATTCTATAAGCACAGTCATTGCTCAGATATAAATATTGACGTTTCAGAACGGAATTCCGAGCACAGACTTCCCTACTTCCAAGCAGTCGTCGTGTTTTTAGTTTTATCTTAGTCAGCAAACATTCAATAATGCTCAGAAATAGATTTTAAAAAAAAACGACAGGGTATTCCAGATTAAAGTAGTCTAAAAATATATTACAAACAGAACAGTGCACCGGGTCGGTTGAGCCGCCGCCCCGGGTCGGTGCGATGACTGACAGGGGTCGTTACTTGGGTAGCCGCTTGGCCATCTCCTTCTCGTCGCTCTTTGCGGCATGTTTGATGATCTGGTCGTGGCGCCGCTGGCTGGCTAGGAGGTCCTCCATGATCTCCCCGCGGCCCCGGATCAGCCTGGAGGAGCGGCAGCGGCGTCAGTGGGCTGCTGCCAGTCGACGATACAATGTCAGGTGAGTACATCTGTACTTTGGCCAACACATACAAAACTTCCAAATTAAATTGATCATCAGCCCAACTTTATGCAAAATGAATGTGGCCCAATCAAAAATTAAAGTGTAAATGTCTTATTTTTAATGTAAAATTGTATGCAGTCAAGCACACTGGTGTTTGCTTAAATACAATTATTCTTCTCAACCTAAGAGCTGAGCAAAATGTTGTTATTCACCACTAAAAATGTGAATTGAAGACGCGTAAAGCTTGAGCTGAAGTTTACTAGACAAAATAGCTGCGAGCGGTAGCAAAGGTATGGCAAATTTCGTTACCTTTCAAACTTCACAGTAAAATATATTTAGTACACTGTTACAGACTTGTGGATGTGATTGGTTGCATCAACTGGCTCGACTTAACCCCGTCCTCCGCGCATCCCTTAATAACCTCAGTGCCGGAGTGAGCGCACGTAGTGCATTCATCACGAAAATTAAATAGGTACGCGACTTTGAACAAAAGTTAGCATGCCCAGTGCCCACTTACGACCAATCTTGCAACTCTGCTCTCTGCTTAAAGAGTGTGTCTACTGTTTTGGAATGTCAAACATATTTTATTACAGTAAGAAGCTATTGATTTGATTGCTGGATAGGATACAATTCACATCTGAAGCCCCTTTAGTTGAATTTTTACTTATTTTCTTCGATATCGATAAAACGATCGTCACCATAATCAGAGGAATGCTATGTTATGTAAAACGGCGTACATAAGACAATAAACAATCCATACGAACAATGTTAACAAACCGTCGAAAAGCAAGATGGCCGTTGAGGCTCTGTTCGGCAGCTGCTATTAGCATTCACGAGCTGTTTTGTCGAAATGCTATTGGCCGGCGCTAACGTTATGCTAGCAAATTTGTATCGATGTTTCGATATTAGCAATGCTTCTAGTAGTGGTAAGCCCTCTGGGGTCTACCCGATAATTTGTTTGCTACCAGCCAGTACAAGGGGTCTTTGGAATATCTCAGCAGCTAGTGTGAATCTGGAAAAATGAAAGGCATGGTTCGATTCAGAACATTATGTTATATAAACCAGTGTCAATAGCCCCAAATAAGTGATGTGAGTAGACACACTTTCAAACTTAGCTTAACTTAAAGGGACTGTCCCACCTTTTTGAAAGTTGTTGAATCACACTTAATTGTGTGTCTACATGTCAGGCGAGGTCAGCTGAACATGTTCGTGAACTTTTTTCCGGAAAAAAAAATTATCTTGGAAGATATTAAACTTTTAGTTTTAAGCAGAAAGTTGGGTTGGTGACGTCATATGATTTTTATTTTAATAACAGGGAAATCCTTTGTGCTGCCAAATGCATGGCACAATTTTTTTTTGTCGACATCTATTGCGCAGAAAAACAGCGAACCACCCGGTGTCTAGATTGGCTTGCACTATCAGCTGAAGCTGTTGCAGCAGTTGGCCGCCAGTGACCGCTAGTAAGCCAGGGTGTTATAACGTCGCAAGCAAATGGTACCACTAAATATTGATTGATTGATTGATTTATAAATAAATAAATACATATTTAGCGTTAAATATTTAACTGGTACCATTTGCTTGCGACGTCATAACACCCTGGCTCACTAGCGGACAGAGCGGTCCCTGACGGCCAACTGCTCATCAACTCCAGCTGATAGTGCTAGCCTCTAGATTGCGAACCACCGGGGATCGAGAAATGAAAGACGAAAATATTCCAAGGCTGACCTTAAAACAAGTCGACTATCATTACCAGTTGGGTAAAGAGAGACAACGCTGTCGGTTTAGAGGCCCTATTCAAATACACATGGGCCTTATTTTTTACAGATGTCAAAATTAAACTCGAATATTTGTTTGCTTAGATCATTGTGGTTGTTTTAACTGCTACCATACTTAATTTAAATGCCAAGCCATAAAAATGGCTATCTCAACTCAAATATAATATTAAGGTGGAATAGTCCCTTTAAGGGCGGCGGCAAGCCCTGATCAGTATCGGGACCAGACGTGTTGACCACATGCCAGAGATCAGCCAAATCGAGTGGTTTGAACGGTCACAAGTCGGCGCCGTAACGCTGGACATAGCTAACACGCGGAGTGGCGCTGCTGTGCACCTACCGACTGCGGCCGGTCTCCGGGTCGACGACGCGCCGCACATCGTTCTGCTGTTTGTCCCACTCCTCCTTCGTCATGGGCTTCATGGCCTGGCCGACGCCCGTGTCGGGCAATGGCGGACCGATCTCCGCCTCATCGGCAATGGCCTTGGCAGCCAGCGCCGCCTCCTTCGCCGCCCGAGCTTCCCTCTTCCGCTGCTTCTTCAGCTTCTTCTTTGCCTTCTTCCGCTTCTTCTTCTCCTTTTTCGCACGCTTCTTTTCCGCCTTTTTTCTCAGTTCTTCCTCGCTGCTACTACTACTACTGCTGCTGCTGCTACTTCTGCTGCTGTTACTACTACTACTACTACTATTGCTACTGCTGCTGCTGCTGCTACTGCGTTGTCGCCGTTTTCGTTTCGTGGACGATCGGGATGGTTTTCTGACCGGGGAGTTCCGCTCCGACGAGCTACTGCTGCTGCTGCTGCTGCTGCGGGCACTCCTGCGACGCTTACACTTGGTCTTGTGCAGCGATCTGGACTGGGAGCGACTGCCGCTGACGGAGCGCACCCGGCGACGGTGGCCGTCAGAATTCGAGTCTGACGACGCCTTTGAGGCCTTCTTTTTTACAGAACCCATCACATATGCCTGCAAAAATCAGATCAGTGTGTGAGAAATACATGTTTGATCTGGGCTGTCATATACAACCAAATAATCATAGATTGTCTGTGATTTTGTTTCTCACAAAGAAGTTCAATATAAGTGAAATGCATCTCCAAGTATACCAAATCATGTTTGTGTGATTGATATCAAAAGAAGTGTTGCAATATTTTGCCTTTAATTAACCTGCTATTTCCTCTTCATTTATCATAACTTAGCAAGGACACCTTGAAATATTATTTAAAAAAACATTGAGAGTCAACAATCTTCCTCCAGAAGATATCCAGAATATCAATGAGTATTTTCACATAGTAGTATATAGTAAGCATGTTGAACTGTATAAGCTAAACTGGGGAAGAGGCTAACCCATGGTGGTCAAATTAAGATATTTAGGGGGAATGGAGGGATGTCAAAATTGTTTGTTTTATCAAAAATAATAGCACGAAGGTGCCGGGGTATAAAAATATGAAAATGAGGTCAGAATTTCCTTGTTTTTTTTAGAGCTGGACACCCCATTTCATGCAATCACATCTGGCGACATGACATAATTTTGACATCCCTCCCCCTAACGCTTCGAATTTGGCCACTATCCGCTAACCTCTTTGCAGATTGTCTTCTTATCTGAAAAAGATTTCATAGCACCATATCAAACAATTATTTTTGACATTTTGCTATGATTTTTGACATTGGCATTTATATTCATGGCAATACTGAGATGCATTAACCCGCCATTGACAGGGGGAGGAGGGGGATCATTCCAAGACAGATCAACCAAAACAATCTTGAAATAGCACCTGATCTGAGATTTAGATAAAACTGTGTCTTGGGGGATATCTGAGCTGTTTGTTCACACTGTGAAATTTTGAACCTTGTCCTTCAAATAGTTTTTGAGTTACAGCCTTCCAAACTCTAATTTTCAGAGGACAATATCTCTCATCTAAATCATGCAAGTCATACAAACCTATATATCACCAGAATCATCATGAACCATAGATTAATGCCATTTTGTGACAATTCGAAAAATTTGGAATTTCAACATGCAATCTTGGGTAAAATCGTGTGATTTTATAATGTGTCCATTTACAATTCAGCATTTTTCCATGCCAGAATCGACCTAGATACATAATACTTATACTTACTTATAAAGTGCGGAATTTAGAAAGGCCACTTGGCCTCACAGATCCGAACGATACCGAGCTCCTTAGTGAGATCCTCTCCCTCAGTCGTTGATGTGGATGGTGAACATGTCATGTGCCCAATGTTTGTCGAGTCTAGCTTTGAAAGCGTTGATGCTGGGGGCGTCGATCACTGAGGGCGGCAGCGCGTTCCACTGGTTGATCACGCGCATGCTGAAGGCGTTCCGTCGAATCCGGGAGACAGCCCTGGGCTTCAGCAGCTTCCACTGGTGGCCACGGGTGGTACCAGTAGTTGCAGCGGCGAAGAACTTCGTCGCGTCGACGTCAACTCCCTGCCGCAGAACCTGATACACCGTGATCATATCGCCACGGCGGCGACGATGATACATCGACGGCAGTTTGAGGACCCGTAGTCTCTCCACGTACGGGCGGTCACGGATGCTGGTGACCAGTCTTGTGGCTCGCCTCTGCACACGCTCGATGCGCTTCTAGTCTTCCCGGTTAAAGGGTCCCCAAACCGTATTGGCGTATTCTAGATGAGGCCGAACCATCGCCCGGAACAGCAATGGCAGGGTGGTTTCGGCGATGACGCTGAAAGATCGACGGATGACTGTCAAGATGCGCGACGCCTTAGGCATGGCTGCAGCCGCCTGCTCTCAGAACTTCAGATGACAGTCCACGTGAACCCCCAGGTTCTTCTCTACTGATGTCTGGATCAGCTCGACATCCCACATGTGGTACACGTGGTTGACGTTGCGTCTTCCCAGGTGCAGGGCCTTGCACTTCTCACGGTTGAAGGGAAGCTGCCACCGTTCTGACCACCCTGTGAGGGCGTCCAGGTCCCTCTCTCTCTGGAGAACTTGGATGTCCCAGGCCTGGCTGACGCTCCTGTAGATCTTTGTATCGTCCGCGAACATCTTGACAGATGACAGCACCTTTCCCGGCAGGTCGTTGACGAAAACGACGAACAACAGCGCCCCCCAACACGGTTCCCTGCGGAACACCACTGCTAACCGCTGCCCAGTCCGATCTGGAGCCGTTGACGGTCACCCGCTGTTGTCGCCCGGTCAGGAACGCTTCCACCCAGTTCAGAAGCTTTCCGCCGACTCCGCAGAAGCGCAGTTTGAAGAGACGCTGAGGCACAGAGTTGAACGCTTTACTAAAAATATAAGCAGATCGCGTCGACTGGATCACCTTGTTCAAGCATGCTGGTCCACTCATCCATGATTTCAAGGAGCTGGATGCAGCAGGATATTTTTCGCCTAAACCCATGCTGTGCACCACTCAGCTGCTCCGTTCGGGTAAGGTGATCCATCAGCTGGTCACGAATCAACGACTCGAGGACCTTGCACGGAACCGCTGTCAGTGTCAGGGGTCTGCAGTTGGCGGGACATTACTTGGGGCCCTTCTTGAATATAGGGACGATCTCGTCCATGCTCCAGTCGCTCGGAAGACTGCTGGAGTCCAGTGAAGAGCGGAAGCGCTGCGCCCAGGGCTCCGCCATCGACGCCGCTGTCTCCCGCAGGATTCGGGGATGAAGTCCGTCCGGGCAGGACGAGCTGTCCGGCTTGAGCTTGAGCAGCTTCTCTTTAACGGCAGCAGGGCTGACGTCCACGTCTTCCAGGGAGGGACCCTCGAAGGCGGGTGGCGGTGCCGGCAGGAGCGGGTTCTCGATGGTGAAGACGCCGTGGAAGAACTGGTTGAGCAGAGTCGCCTTCTCGTTGTCTTCCCGAGCCATGGTCCCGTCCTCCACCTGCAGATCTTCCACCCTGGTTTTCGTGCGCAGTCGTGAGCCAGCGTAGCACCAGAAGCCCTTCGCGTTATCCCGAATGTCCAGGATCAGCTTCCTCTCGAAGTCCGCGCGCAGGTTGCGGGTAAGTGTGCGGAGCCTGTTCCGAGCGCGAGTAAAACGGGCGTAGTCGAGTATGTCCCTGGTATGCATGTAATTGAGCCATAACGTGAATTTCTGTTTCTTTAGCCTCATAGCGTCGCGGTTATGTACAGGTTCCTGTTTCGGAATCTCGGTTTTGTCTGAGGTATGCAAGTGCGTGACAGGGTTGTCAGTGTGTCCTTGATGAAGGTGTAGTTGGTTTGTGTATTCATTGCTGCAGTTGTTCCCCAGTTGATTGCAGAAATCGCCTGATTCAGCAGCCTGTAATTCCTTTTGTTGAGGTTGAGGCGAGGTTCAGCAGGTTCAACAACTGGAGAGTAGCAAACTAACTGGAACTGAAGCACAACATGGTCACTTGCACCCAGCTAGGTAAGAATTCCAGGTTCTTGACCATCCCATCCTCACTAGACAAGACCAGATCTAGGGTATGTGGTGTCTGACCTAACCTAAACCTTGTGGGTTGATCAACATGTTGATGCAGGAAATAGTCCTTTACCAGGTCAACAAAGGTATGGGAACAGTGGGTAGATGGGGCAGTAGATAGACCCAGACTCCAGTCTATCTGTGGCAGATTAAAATCCCCTGTGATTACCAAGTGTGAATGCCCTGAATTGCTGTCAAACTTGAACAATTCACCAAGCTCTTCCACATCATGTCCTGCAGAGCCAAAGGGGCTGCGATAAACACACCCCATCAACAACCGGTCTGGACCAGGCAAGGACATCTGCACCCGAATCTGTTCCCTAAATGCTGACTCCTTGAAGACAGTCTGCCACACAAAGGGACAACTTGGCATAAATACATATTCCTCTTAGGCCACATGTTCCCAGGTTACTGGCTGAAGGGTCAAAGTTAGAATACATGGTGTAGCCAGGTATGGATAGGAGCGCTGGTGAAATTGGGTGAATCTGGGCTTTAGGTATGACTTCATTCACCAAAATAAAATCTGGCTCATCCCCTGCAATGAACATGCACAAATAATCCCTCTTCTTCACAAACTGGTCCGCATTTGTGTAGATGACCTTAAAACCCTTCCTGTTTCTTGCTGTTCTTGCCCGTCAGTACCAGTCCTGCCTTTCTGGTCTTCCACCACTTCTCTGGGCATTGTCCTGACCTTGATGCCTGGATGTCTGGGGTGGTGTATGTCATCCTGCTCCTGCTGCTGGTCGGGAGTTTGCTGGCCTTGAACTTCATTCCCTCCTCTTTTCACTATACGACCCCTTCAGATGATTAGGTTGTGTTCCCCATCACTTGTCTGCCTTTTCACAATTCCTCTCTCAGTTTCCTGCCATCTTCCCTTTCCTGCCAGGTGAGGTCTGGGGAGATGTACACATCATTCTACTCCTCTGTTGCCCTTAGTTGTGGAGCCAACTTCAGCACCTCAATTTTCACTTCAACATGCTTGAGTCCCAACTATCAGCAACCTTGGCTTGTCTTGGGCTGGCTTTCCTACCCGGAAGGCCTTTGTCACATTTATGTTGAGCCGCAGCCCCTCTCTGATTACCTCCTTGAACTTGACTTTGTCTTGCTCTACTCTCTCCGCATAAGTCTCACCTGGTGGCTCTGGGATGTTGTGCCTCACAACATTGAACTTCTGTTTCTCCTTATCCAAGAAGTTATCAAAAACTCCTGCAATAGCCCTTTCTGTGTTCACACAGCCTTGAACTTTTTCTGGGACTGGGATGGCTTCAATCTTCTTCATAACCGTCTGCATCACCTCAGCGCTCCCCTCAACTGTCTCAGCATATGAGATCAGCCCTCCTGTATTTTTGTGGTATTTTCTTTTTATAAAGAAAAAATCCTGGTTACCAATCAGGTTGGCATGGGCCCACATCACATTTTCCACCTTCTCCATTCTTGCCTCCATTCCTTCCTTCAGCCTGGTGATGTCCCTCTTCAAGTCTTCATATATCCGACTGCTGGATTCCTGTATCCTCTCCATGCTTTCCCTCACCAGGTCCACCAGCTTGTCAACCCTCGCCCCCAAGCCTGAGCAATGGCACCCCACACCTGCCCCAGTTGTCTGGCCAAAACCAGGCCTGCACCCAAAGCAGTGCCAAGAGAAAACATTGAGCTTCACAAGTGCATTATATGCAGTCTTGGAGATTGCCTGGCACTTTGAGTGGAACCAGTGTTCACACATGCTGCATTGCACACCCATTTCACCATCCTTGACTTCAGTATCACTTGAAGACCTGGAGCAGGTCCCAAATGGCCGGTACACATCCTGATCAAGCCTGTGAACCCCTTTTCCACTCTGGGTCTCATCACTGCCAGCAGCCCTGCCATCCACATCCTGTGACCCCTCGCCTTCCCCTAGGTCGTCCACAGGTAAAATTTTGTCCTCCAGCCCCCATGAGTGTAGTTGTGAGTGCTGATTTTGTGGCGTTGACGAATGTGGTGCAGGTTCCCAAACTGGTGGTGTCTTAGCCCCTACTTTGTCATGGCCTCTGTCCTTGAATCTCTCAGGAGAGTGTGTGATAGGCATGGTAGATCCCTGTGCAGAAGATCTATCCCACATTAAGCCCAAAAACAGTGAAAAAACAGGAGCTCGATAATATGTATGTCACTGACCAAACCTGACACGCCATCAATATCCTTTGATAATACAAAATATAAACATAAGCCTTTGATGATAAAAAATGTCAAGCATCTGCCCCTGTTGACTTGGCAGGCAGGATCTCAAAATACAAATCTTCTTAGATCAGTTGCTGGCACTAGGTCCAAAAAAGACATTTATTTACACATCAATTTGTTATGCAAAGTGGGCGGAGCTTGTCATAGGCACTATACTTAAGGATAACAAATTGACACAATTATTGACACCATTTCACTAAAAACACCTAGTTCCGATGGAAAATGTCCAGTCCCAAAAAATAATCACACCACTGATGCACAACTGTTACTCCATCCACCTCAGTCAAAACTCAAACTGTTTATGTAAGTTTGTTTGGTTTGCAAGTTTATATTTTGTAAGTAAATAAAACTAATTTTGTAATGTAATTACATAAATTATTATGAAAAAGTATTTTCTTCTTCATTTAAAAAAAAAAAATCACCCATGCTGTTAGTTGTTACTGCATCAATATTGTGATAGTGATTTGAATTTGAGTACAAAAAAATCTTCAGGTGAGCCAAGGGATCAAAAAATTGATGCACTTATAAAGCAATATTGCATCAATTTCCAATAATTATTGAACATCTAGGTGGCTAAAACTGTATTGAGACACAATCTGCATTGGTATATACAGCCTTGGCCACAATGCAGATTCATGTGCCATTCATCCCATCACTGTTATCCAGTGCTTCATAATTGCTGTCTGTAAATCGGTCAATTTCTCCAATAACATTTCTATTGGGCTGGATCAAAATATTGATCATCAAAAATTGATTATTTGGGCCTAGTTGTAGTCCCAGCAAACTGAGATGCCAGTATGCATAATGTGGCAAGTTTCGGCGAGATCTTGTGGGGGCAGGGTTGGCACCAACTGCAACACATCAAAATTGGGGCAGCTTTTGCAAATTTGGGGGCAGGTTTGGACATTTGGGGCAGCTTTAAATTTAGGAGCAGAATTGTAAATTTAGGGGCAGCTTTTGACTTTTTGGGGCAGAAGTAACAATTCACCAATTCACACTAGATAAAATATGATGGTGATTACGACTGACTGCACCCCCACCCCCATCAACAGCTTTTGGCTCAAAGGTGAATCCAGACTAGATCAAAATGTGATTGTGAATACCAGACCACACCCTACTCTCCTCCCTCTCTCTCTCTCTCTCTCTCTCTCTCTCTCTCTCTCTCTCTCTCTCTCTCTCTCTCTCTCTCTCTCTCTCTCTCTCTCTCTCTCTCTCTCTCTCTCTCTCTCTCTCTCTCTCTCTCTCTCCTCCTCCCTCCTCCCCCCTGATCAACACAGCTTGCTGTCCCATTTGGGGAAGGATTTGGGCTGCCCCAAATATCTTGTTGATGTTCCTGCCATGTTTTGCATACTGGCTGAGATGGGTGAATAACATGGGTGGAACTTTAATGTAAATTGGTGTTGTAGCTACAACCCCAATACTTTGGGAATTTAACATTACGCCTATGACGCGATGCGCGATGTGTTACACATGGGCTCTTAACTGAGTGCAACCCCAATGATTTTCAAAAAGTTACGCCTCTGGTGAATAATACAAGTATAATGTCATGATTTTAAAGCAAATACGCAGGATTTTGAAGTGCACTCAGAGGTTGTTAGTCTTGTAAAATCCCTGCATTGCCGGTTATCTTACCCTTTAAGCTAAATATCAAATGCCTATTTAAATTTGCATCGCCGCGCACCCAAGGTAACTTAATAACTCCGCGCACCAGTACCGCGGTGTAGACCGGGGGTGGGAGGCACAAATTGTTTGGTAGCCGTGACATCACCATGGCAGTCGAATCATGTCCGTGAAGTTAGCCAACAGCCAACAAAACGGAAATTTGCAACGGCCAAATTTTTTCGCCTAAAATACGCATGTAGGTCAAGTCGCATACGAGGATCACGAAATACGAATCTGATGTTATTTGTAATGCCTAGGTCATAGGTCAAGGTCAAATGTGTAAAGCAGGTTGTGTACCCTTATGCATCTTTTTACTGGCAAACAGTACACCGCACGGCCTCGCAATGGCCACCATTCGAAAGAGCGACACAAAATGAAGGTGGCGTTTTCATCGGAATTTAGATTTAGGTCACCTAAGGTCACCCATTAAGGTCAAACTATCCAAATCAATCAAAATCGCCCTTATGTACCTTTTTACGGATAAACGGTACACCGTACGGCCTCGCAATGGCTACCATTCGAAAGAGCGGCTCAAAATGAAGGTGCGGTTTTCCTCGGAATTTCCATTTAGGTCCCCCAAGGTAACCCATGAAGGGCAAACTATCAAAATCAACCAAACTCGACCTTATGTACCTTTTTACGGACAAACGGTGCTTTGCACGTTTTTTTAAATGGCACCATTCGAAAGGGCGGCTCAAAATGAAGGTGGGGTTTTCCTCGGAATTTCGATATATGCCACCCAAGGTCACCCATCAAGGTCAAACTATCCAAATCAACCAAAATCGACCTTATGTACTTTTTTACGGACAAACAGTGCTTTGCACGTTTTTTAAAGGCACCATTCGAAAGAGCGCCTCAAAATGAAGGTGGGGTTCAACTCGGAATTTCGATTTAGGTCACCCAAGGTCACCCATCAAGGTCAAACTTTCAAAATCAATCAAAATCGAAATTATGTACCTTTTTACGAATAAACGGTACACCGTAGGGCCTCGCAATGGCCACCATTCGAAAGAGCGGCTCAAAATGAAGGTGGGATTTTGCTCGGAATTTATATTACGGTCACTCAAGGTCACCCATCAAGGTCAAACTGTCACAATCAATCAAAATCGACATTATGTACCTTTTTACGGACAAACGGTGCTTTGCACGTTATTTTTATTGCACCATTCGAAAGAGCGGCTCAAAATGAAGGTGGGATTTTCCTCGGAATTTCGATTTAGGTCACTCGAGGTCACCAAACAAGGACAAACTATCAAAATCAATCAAAATCGACCTTATGTACCGTTTTACGGACAAACGGTGCTTTGCACGTTTATTTCAATGGCACCATTCGAAAGAGCGACTCAAAATGAAGGTGGGGTTTTCCTCTGAATTTCTATTTCGGTCACTCAAGGTCACCCGTCAAGTTGAACTATCAAAATCAATCAAAATCGACCTTATGTACCTTTTTACGGACAAACGGTGCTTTGCACGTTTTTTTTAATGGCACCATTCGAAAGAACGGCTCAAAATGAAGGTGGGATTTCCCTCGGAATTTCGATTAAGGTCACCCAAGGTCACCCATCAAGGTCAAACTGTCAAAATCAATTAAAATCGACATTATGTACCTTTTTACGGACAAACGGTGCTTTGCACGATTTTTAAATGGCACCATTCGAAAGGGCGGCTCCAAATCAAGGTGGGGTTTTCCTCGGAATTTCCATTTAGGTCCCCGAAGGTCACCAATCAAGGTTAAACTATCAAAATAAAAAAAAACTCGACCTTATGTACCTTTTTACGGACAAACGGTGCTTTGCACGTTTAAAAAAAAAAATGGCACCATTCGAAAGGGCGGCTAAAAATGAAGGTGGGGTTTTTCTCGGAATTTCTATATATGTCACCCAAGGTCACCCATCAAGGTCAAACTGTAAAAATCAATCAAAATCAACCTTACGTACCTTTTTACGGGCAAACAGTACACCGCACGGTCTCGTAATGGCCACCATTCCAAAGACCGGCTCAAAATGAAGGTGAGGTTTCCTCGGAATTTCAATTTTGGTCACTCAAGGTCACCCATCAAGGTCAAACTATCAAAATCAATCAAAATCGACCTTATGTACCTTTTTACGGACAAACGGTGCTTTGCACGGTTTTTTAAATGGCACCATTCGAAAGAGCGGCTCCAAATCAAGGTGGGGTTTTCCTCGGAATTTCCATTTAGGTCCCCAAGGTCACCAATCAAGGTCAAATTATCAAAATAAAAAAACTCGACCTTATGTACCTTTTTACGGACAAACGGTGCTTTGCACGTTTTGTTAAAAATGGCACCATTCGAAAGGGCGGCTAAAAATGAAGGTGGGGTTTTTCTCGGAATTTCGATATATGTCACCCAAGGTCACCCATCAAGGTCAAACTATCCAAATCAACCAAAATCGACCTTATGTACTTTTTTACGGACAAACAGTGCTTTGCACGTTTTTTAAAGGCACCATTCGAAAGAGCGCCTCAAAATGAAGGTGGAGTTTAACTCGGAATTTCGATTTAGGTCACCCAAGGTCACCCATCAAGGTCAAACTATCAAAATCAATCAAAATCGAAATTATGTACCTTTTTACGAATAAACGGTACACCGTAGGGCCTCGCAATGGCCACCATTCGAAAGAGCGGCTCAAAATGAAGGTGGGATTTTGCTCGGAATTTATATTAAGGTCACTCAAGGTCACCCATCAAGGTAAAACTGTCACAATCAATCAAAATCGACATTATGTACCTTTTTACGGACAAACGGTGCTTTGCACGTTTGTTTTATTGCACCATTCGAAAGAGCGGCTCAAAATGAAGGTGGGGTTTTCCTCGGAATTTCGATTTAGGTCACTCGAGGTCACCAAACAAGGACAAACTATCAAAATCAATATAAATCGACATTATGTATCGTTTTACGGACAAACGGTGCTTTGCACGTTTATTTCAATAGCACCATTCGAAAGAGCGCCTCAAAATGAAGGTGGGGTTTTCCTCTGAATTTCTATTTCGGTCACTCAAGGTCACCCATCAAGTTCAAACTATCAAAATCAATCAAAATCGACCTTATGTACCTTTTTACGGACAAACGGTGCTTTGCACGTTTTTTTCAATGGCACCATTCGAAAGAACGGCTCAAAATGAAGGTGGGATTTCCCTCGGAATTTCGATTAAGGTCACCCAAGGTCACCCATCAAGGTCAAACTGTCAAAATCAATTAAAATCGACATTATGTACCTTTTTACGGACAAACGGTGCTTTGCACGGTTTTTTAAATTGCACCATTCGAAAGGGCGGCTCCAAATCAAGGTGGGGTTTTCCTCGGAATTTCCATTTAGGTCCCCCAAGGTCACCAATCAAGGTCAAACTATCAAAATAAAAAACTCGACCTTATGTACCTTTTTACGGACAAACGGTGCTTTGCACGTTTTTTTAAAATGGCACCATTCGAAAGGGCGGCTAAAAATGAAGGTGGGGTTTTTCTCGGAATTTCGATATATGTCACCCAAGGTCACCCATCAAGGTCAAACTATCCAAATCAACCAAAATCGACCTTCTGTACTTTTTTACGGACAAACAGTGCTTTGGACATTTTTTAAAGGCACCATTCGAAAGAGCGCCTCAAAATGAAGGTGAGGTTTTACTCGGAATTTCGATTTAGGTCACCCAAGGTCACCCATCAAGGTCAAACTATCAAAATCAATCAAAATCGAAATTATGTACCTTTTTACGAATAAACGGTACACCGTAGGGCCTCGCAATGGCCACCATTCCAAAGACCGGTTCAAAATGAAGGTGGGGTTTTCCTCGGAATTTCAATTTTTGTCACTCAAGGTCACCCATCAAGGTCAAACTATCAAAATCAATCAAAATCGACCTTATGTACCTTTTTACGGACAAACGGTGCTTTGCACGGTTTTTTAAATGGCACCATTCGAAAGAGCGGCTCCAAATCAAGGTGGGGTTTTCCTCGGAATTTCCATTTAGGTCCCCCAAGATCACCAATCAAGGTCAAATTATCAAAATAAAACAACTCGACCTTATGTACCTTTTTAAAGACAAACGGTGCTTTGCACGTTTTGTTAAAAATGGCACCATTCGAAAGGGCGGCTAAAAATGAAGGTGGGGTTTTCTCGGAATTTCGATATATGTCACCCAAGGTCACCAATCAAGGTCAAACTATCCAAATCAACCAAAATCGACCTTATGTACTTTTTTACGGACAAACAGTGCTTTGCACGTTTTTTAAAGGCACCATTCGAAAGAGCGCCTCAAAATGAAGGTGGGGTTTAACTCGGAATTTCGATTTAGGTCACCCAAGGTCACCCATCAAGGTCAAACTATCAAAATCAATCAAAATCGAAATTATGTACCTTTTTACGAATAAACGGTACACCGTAGGGCCTCGCAATGGCCACCATTCGAAAGAGCGGCTCAAAATGAAGGTGGGATTTTGCTCGGAATTTATATTAAGGTCACTCAAGGTCACCCATCAAGGTAAAACTGTCACAATCAATCAAAATCGACATTATGTACCTTTTTACGGACAAACGGTGCTTTGCACGTTTGTTTTATTGCACCATTCGAAAGAGCGGCTCAAAATGAAGGTGGGGTTTTCCTCGGAATTTCGATTTAGGTCACTCGAGGTCACCAAACAAGGACAAACTATCAAAATCAATCAAAATCGACCTTATGTATCGTTTTACGGACAAACGGTGCTTTGCACGTTTATTTCAATAGCACCATTCGAAAGAGCGCCTCAAAATGAAGGTGGGGGTTTCCTCTGAATTTCTATTTCGGTCACTCAAGGTCACCCATCAAGTTCAAACTATCAAAATCAATCAAAATCGACCTTATGTACCTTTTTACGGACAAACGGTGCTTTGCACGTTTTTTTAAATGGCACCATTCGAAAGAACGGCTCAAAATAAAGGTGAGATTTCCCTCGGAATTTCGATTAAGGTCACCCAAGGTCACCCATCAAGGTCAAACTGTCAAAATCAATTAAAATCGACATTATGTACCTTTTTACGGACAAACGGTGCTTTGCACGGTTTTTTAAATTGCACCATTCGAAAGGGCGGCTCCAAATGAAGGTGGGGTTTTCCTCGGAATTTCCATTTAGGTCCCCCAAGGTCACCAATCAAGGTCAAACTATCAAAATAAAAAACTCGACCTTATGTACCTTTTTCCGGACAAACGGTGCTTTGCACGTTTTTTTAAAATGGCACCATTCGAAAGGGCGGCTAAAAATGAAGGTGGGTTTTTTCTCGGAATTTCGATATATGTCACCCAAGGTCACCCATCAAGGTCAAACTATCCAAATCAACCAAAATCGACCTTCTGTACTTTTTTACGGACAAACAGTGCTTTGCACATTTTTTAAAGGCACCATTCGAAAGAGCGCCTCAAAATGAAGGTGAGGTTTTACTCGGAATTTCGGTTTAGGTCACCCAAAGTCACCCATCAAGGTCAAACTGTCAAAATCAATTAAAATCGACATTATGTACCTTTTTACGGACAAACGGTGCTTTGCACGGTTTTTTAAATTGCACCATTCGAAAGGGCGGCTCCAAATCAAGGTGGGGTTTTCCTCGGAATTTCCATTTAGGTCCCCCAAGGTCACCAATCAAGGTCAAACTATCAAAATAAAAAACTCGACCTTATGTACCTTTTTACGGACAAACGGTGCTTTGCACGTTTTTTTAAAAATGGTACCATTCGAAAGGGCGGCTAAAAATGAAGGTGGGGTTTTTCTCGGAATTTCGATATATGTCACCCAAGGTCACCCATCAAGGTCAAACTATCCAAATCAACCAAAATCGACCTTATGTACTTTTTTACGGACAAACAGTGCTTTGCACATTTTTTAAAGGCACCATTCGAAAGAGCGCCTCAAAATGAAGGTGAGGATTTACTCGGAATTTCGATTTAGGTCACCCAAGGTCACCCATCAAGGTCAAACTATCAAAATCAATCAAAATCGAAATTATGTACCTTTTTACGAATAAACGGTACACCGTAGGGCCTCGCAATGGCCACCATTCGAAAGAGCGGCTCAAAATGAAAGTGGGATTTCGCTCGGAATTTCTATTAAGGTCACTCAAGGTCACCCATCAAGGTCAAACTGCCACAATCAATCAAAATCGACATTATGTACCTTTTTACGGACAAACGGTGCTTTGCACGTTTTTTATTGCACCATTCGAAAGAGCGGCTCAAAATGAAGGTGAGATTTTCCTCGGAATTTCGATTTAGGTCACTCGAGGTCACCAAACAAGATCAAACTATCAAAATCAATCAAAATCGACCTTATGTACCGTTTTACGGACAAACGGTGCTTTGCACGTTTATTTCAATGGCACCATTCGAAAGAGCGCCTCAAAATGAAGGTGGGGTTTTCCTCTGAATTTCTATTTCGGTCACTCAAGGTCACCCATCAAGGTCAAACTATCAAAATCAATCAAAATCGACCTTATGTACCTTTTTACGGACAAACGGTGCTTTGCACGTTTTTTTTTAAATGGCATCATTCGAAAGAACGGCTCAAAATAAAGGTGGGGATTTTCCTCGGAATTTCGATTAAGATCACCCAAGGTCACCCATCAAGGTCAAACTGTCAAAATCAATTAAAATCGACATTATGTACCTTTTTACGGACAAACGGTGCTTTGCACGGTTTTTTAAATGGCACCATTCGAAAGGGCGGCTCCAAATCAAGGTGGGGTTTTCCTCGGAATTTCCATTTAGGTCCCCCAAGATCACCAATCAAGGTCAAATTATCAAAATAAAAAAACTCGACCTTATGTACCTTTTTACGGACAAACGGTGCTTTGCACGTTTTGTTAAAAATGGCACCATTCGAAACGGCGGCTAAAAATGAAGGTGGGGTTTTTCTCGGAATTTCGATATATGTCACCCAAGGTCACCCATCAAGGTCAAACTATCCAAATCAACCAAAATCGACCTTATGTACTTTTTTACGGACAAACAGTGCTTTGCACGTTTTTTAAAGGCACCATTCGAAAGAGCGCCTCAAAATGAAGGTGGGGTTTAACTCGGAATTTCGATTTAGGTCACCCAAGGTCACCCATCAAGGTCAAACTATCAAAATCAATCAAAATCGAAATTATGTACCTTTTTACGAATAAACGGTACACCGTAGGGCCTCGCAATGGCCACCATTCGAAAGAGCGGCTCAAAATGAAGGTGGGATTTTGCTCGGAATTTATATTAAGGTCACTCAAGGTCACCCATCAAGGTAAAACTGTCACAATCAATCAAAATCGACATTATGTACCTTTTTACGGACAAACGGTGCTTTGCACGTTTGTTTTATTGCACCATTCGAAAGAGCGGCTCAAAATGAAGGTGAGGTTTTCCTCGGAATTTCGATTTAGGTCACTCGAGGTCACCAAACAAGGACAAACTATCAAAATCAATCAAAATCGACCTTATGTATCGTTTTACGGACAAACGGTGCTTTGCACGTTTATTTCAATAGCACCATTCGAAAGAGCGCCTCAAAATGAAGGTGGGGTTTTCCTCTGAATTTCTATTTCGGTCACTCAAGGTCACCCATCAAGTTCAAACTATCAAAATCAATCAAAATCGACCTTATGTACCTTTTTACGGACAAACGGTGCTTTGCACGTTTTTTTAAATGGCACCATTCGAAAGAACGGCTCAAAATAAAGGTGAGATTTCCCTCGGAATTTCGATTAAGGTCACCCAAGGTCACCCATCAAGGTCAAACTGTCAAAATCAATTAAAATCGACATTAGTACCTTTTACGGACAAACGGTGCTTTGCACGGTTTTTTAAATTGCACCATTCGAAAGGGCGGCTCCAAATGAAGGTGGGGTTTTCCTCGGAATTTCCATTTAGGTCCCCCAAGGTCACCAATCAAGGTCAAACTATCAAAATAAAAAACTCGACCTTATGTACCTTTTTACGGACAAACGGTGCTTTGCACGTTTTTTTTTAATGGCACCATTCGAAAGGGCGGCTAAAAATGAAGGTGGGGTTTTTCTCGGAATTTCGATATATGTCACCCAAGGTCACCCATCAAGGTCAAACTATCCAAATCAACCAAAATCGACCTTCTGTACTTTTTTACGGACAAACAGTGCTTTGCACATTTTTTAAAGGCACCATTCGAAAGAGCGCCTCAAAATGAAGGTGAAGTTTTACTCGGAATTTCGATTTAGGTCACCCAAAGTCACCCATCAAGGTCAAACTGTCAAAATCAATTAAAATCGACATTATGTACCTTTTTACGGACAAACGGTGCTTTGCACGGTTTTTTAAATTGCACCATTCGAAAGGGCGGCTCCAAATCAAGGTGGGGTTTTCCTCGGAATTTCCATTTAGGTCCCCCAAGGTCACCAATCAAGGTCAAACTATCAAAATAAAAAACTCGACCTTATGTACCTTTTTACGGACAAACGGTGCTTTGCACGTTTTTTTTTTAAATGGCACCATTCGAAAGGGCGGCTAAAAATGAAGGTGGGGTTTTTCTCGGAATTTCGATATATGTCACCCAAGGTCACCCATCAAGGTCAAACTATCCAAATCAACCAAAATCGACCTTATGTACTTTTTTACGGACAAACAGTGCTTTGCACATTTTTAAAGGCACCATTCGAAAGAGCGCCTCAAAATGAAGGTGAGGTTTTACTCGGAATTTCGATTTAGGTCACCCAAGGTCACCCATCAAGGTCAAACTATCAAAATCAATCAAAATCGAAATTATGTACCTTTTTACGAATAAACGGTACACCGTAGGGCCTCGCAATGGCCACCATTCGAAAGAGCGGCTCAAAATGAAAGTGGGATTTTGCTCGGAATTTCTATTAAGGTCACTCAAGGTCACCCATCAAGGTCAAACTGCCACAATCAATCAAAATCGACATTATGTACCTTTTTACGGACAAACGGTGCTTTGCACGTTTTTTATTGCACCATTCGAAAGAGCGGCTCAAAATGAAGGTGAGATTTTCCTCGGAATTTCGATTTAGGTCACTCGAGGTCACCAAGCAAGGTCAAACTATCAAAATCAATCAAAATCGACCTTATGTACCGTTTTACGGACAAACGGTGCTTTGCAAGTTTATTTCAATGGCACCATTCGAAAGAGCGCCTCAAAATGAAGGTGGGGTTTTCCTCTGAATTTCTATTTCGGTCACTCAAGGTCACCCATCAAGGTCAAACTATCAAAATCAATCAAAATCGACCTTATGTACCTTTTTACGGACAAACGGTGCGTTGCACGTTTTTTTAAATAGCACCATTCGAAAGAACGGCTCAAAATGAAGGTGGGATTTTCCTCGGAATTTCGATTAAGGTCACCCTAGGTCACCCATCAAGGTCAAACTGTCAAAATCAATTAAAATCGACATTATGTTACGGGCAAACGGTGTTTTGCACGGTTTTTTAAATGGCACCATTCGAAAGGGCGGCTCAAAATGAAGGTGGAGTTTTCCTCGGAATTTCGATATATGTCACCCAAGGTCACCCATCAAGGTCAAACTATCAAAATCAACCAAAATCTACCTTATGTACATTTTTACGGACAAACAGTGCTTTGCACGTTTTTTTTAAAAGGCACCATTCGAAAGAGCGCCTCAAAATGAAGGTGGGGTTTTACTCGGAATTTCGATTTATGTCACCCAAGGTCACCCATCAAGGTCAAACTATCAAAATAAATCAAAATCGAACTTATGTTCTTTTTTACGGATAAACGGTAAACCGTAGGGCCTCGCAATGGCCACCAAGTATAACCACGCCGTTAAGTGGACTTGGGAAATTTTCGGAAGGCCTTTTTTTCACCACCAATTAATTGCCCGCCCTTGAAACCCCGAGTGCACAACTTTTCAAGAAAATTAAAAATGGTCGGACGGCAAATTTGAAGAAAAAATGGTTGTCTTACTGTGGAAGTCCCCAAAAGTAGGTTGTACAGGTCAAACCCCACTTTGTTATACGAAAGTACATCAATGAAGCTCATATCGTCATCAGACGGAAATGCTCATTTCAGTCTCCAACAGGTCAAGGTCATGGCGCAAAAAGTAGGTAACGAGGTCACGTGACAAAAGAAGAAAAAATAGAAAATCCGTGATTGCAAAATTGTTCTTCGACTAATCCTGATCCAAACAAAAAGTTTTCTTTTTTTTTTGTCTCGGAGTTATTGGTCGTCAAAATTAGGCCTACGTAGTGAACTTGGGAAAATAGGGAAGGCCGTATTTTTGAAAATATTTTCTGGGGGAATTTTTTGACACCACCCATGAATTTGAAACCCCAAAGCCTTTGAAACTTCCAATGCACAACTTTTCAAGAAAATTAAAAATTGTCAGACGGCACCCACCTGTTGTCTTACTGTGGAATGCCCCACATGTGATCGTAAGTCAGATCACGTGATTTTATCATGTGGCCATTTAAAATTCGGAATTTGTGTCTTGCCAGAATCGACTTCGATATATTGACCTTCGATGGTAAGAAATTGGAGATAGGTTTTACCTATATATATTTTTGTTGTTGACAAATTATGGTCTTTGGTAATAACTTTGCACATAATGATTGTGCTAGAGAGCTTAACTCAACGGCATTATATCTGCCCCGTCGAGCTGCATTAAATGATGCATAGCATGACCCCGTAGGTCACTCCATGACCTGAAGGGTCCCTGAGGTTGATTTTCCAAATGACCTGGCTTGATTATACAATAGATAATTTGTTGACATTTTTCGTTTTATTTCGCACAATTGAACGTTGTTTTTTCTCTGGAAGACACTTTTAGCTATTTTTTATAACATTCTCGGTTTGTAAATAGAGAGCAAAAAAAGATATTGAGGATCCACAGACGCCTCTATCGGCGAAATGTTTAATTATGTCATCATGTGATCTTGATCACTGATCGAAATAGGTTGGCACGTGATTCAAAGGGTCTGCACTCTCCTATTCCACCTAAGAAAAATCACGAATTTTAACTGAGAACATAACGAAATCACGTGGCCTGACCCGAGGGCACATGCCAAAATTTCGACACTTTTCCATTCGAGTTCTCACACAAGATTACATTACATTAATTTGTGGTTCATGGCGATTTTGATGATACATAGTTTTATATCATTCCAATTATTTATAGGATATATCACGATATATATCGCCTGAAGAAAAATAAACCTTTGTGCCAATCACTTTAATGTCGCACAATTCAATTGTGCGACATTTATGTGATGCCTGAGGTTATAACTCGAAAAACGTTCGACGGACGGGGCTGAAAATTTTACAGCGTGAATCTACGGTCCAGATAACCCCCGACACCTAGTTCAATCGAAATGTGAGAACCAGGATGTTATGGTTTGGTCGATCTGACGTGGACTGCACCGGGTGACCTCTGGTCACGTGACCTTGAGGTCACAGAGCGACTACAGGGCTGATGTTTGACCTGATATCACGTGTTAAAATATACAAATTTCCGAATTTTCAAAAATTATTACATCATAATAATCTATTATTGCTGAGGATTCTGGTGATTATCAAGTGGGCGCGAAGCGCCCGTGAGGTTTCTCGTCAACTTACTAGACAAATTTACATTTGACCCGGCCCGACACGGCAGAACAGACGCTTTTCGGAAGCTAATAACTTTGCAACCACTGCTCCGATTGAGGTCGGGCTTTCACCATTGGATAGGTCCATCAAATATTTTGTTTTGGTATGGTGAGTTCTGATGGGGGTGGTACCACAGCGCGTGGCAGTTGGCACACGCAAACGTCGAAATGAACAAACATCATTATTGATCAAAAATGGCTTTATTAACCCTCGCCCTACGGGAGTTTTTTCCCCTTCGCCCTACGGAGGGGGGGGGGGGGCTGACAGGCCTCCCCCTGTTAACTTCCAAGTTCCGGTAGGCTACATTCATTTATACTGAAATAGTATTGCTGAAACAATGTTTTAACCATCGCCCTACGGGAGCTTTTTTCACCTTCGCCCTACGGGGGGGGGGGCTGACATCCCCCTCCCCGGTTAACTTCCAAACCAAGCAACTTAGAACACTGCGGTAAGAACCAGCATGATTCCTGTCATGAGAGGAATCTAAAAGTATGCGATTTTTAAGTATTCAGGTCAACGGGTGACCTTCCAGGTCAAGTGAATGACCTCGGATTTACCACGTCCAGAACAGCGATTTTGCTCTTCAGAAAACCTCAAAATTAGAAGTTGATAAATGTAAATAAAAAGATATGTGCCTAGACCAGTTCTGGCTCAGAAATACAGAAAATGTAATTATTTGTTCGTATCTTGTCCAAAAAGTCAAAAAAGTTATAAAAAAATGACGTCATGAGTTTCTTACACTTAGGGAGCCATCACTCAGTCAAAAATGAACATATTGCTTTGAAATTTGGTATGGGTATTTTCCATACTCAGTTCTCTCACATATATTCTGGTTTTTCTAACATCTTTGAAGATTTTGATTTTGTGGGGATTAAAAAAAAGTTTTTTGCATTTTAGGGGTCAAAAACCCAAAACTTTGAAAATCCGAGATTGTTATTTTAAATAGAATGTCATTTTGTATATTTGGTGAATTGCGTTTGCAATTTTCTTTAAAACTCTGTTTTCTACGATTTTTCAAATATTTATCGTTTTTCCACCAACATGACGTCATCAAAACATGATTATCTCCCACAATTTTCAACCAATTTCAATTAAATTTTTATAGCATACGTATAATTGTTGTAAACTCATCGACCAAAAATTTCAGCAAGATGCGCCGTTATGTTGGCATGCATTGAGGCCTGGCAATTTTTCTGGAGGATTAAAAGGACTAAAAGAACTGTGTTACTACCACGTATGCTCCCTTACCCTTTCATATTTCAAACCTGTTTTACCTTTACCAGAGCGCGCCCGCTCGGTCATCGCCCAACAAGGCGTTTTACTGGTATATAGGTTTATATGACTCGCATGATTACCGAGCGGGCGCGAAGCGCCCGTGAGGTTTCCCGTCAACTTACTAGACAAATTGTATTTTATTTTATTTATTTCATTTGATCGCCAACAGAGCTACGCTCCACTGACAGGCGAAGTCGTGAAGATAAGATATAACAATAAATACAAAACGCAGCACACACATCACATAAATCACACAGCCTAAAGTTTACAGTCACAGACTACAGGGTTAAAACGTACTTGGATCCCTGTGCTCTAAAAGCTTCAAAACTGTCATAAAAGATGCCTGCGTTAAAAACACTGCCTAAAAAGGCATTCATTGCTCTAGCGAGCCGGCAGAACATCCCAGAGTCCACAGTTCTTACCCGTGCTCGAGGCACGGTTAAAAGAGAGACGGTGCGGGTCGATCGAGGCGGCACGTGCAGGGGAAACGACTCGAGCAGGGCCTGTGAGTCCACTTTCCCCCGCAGGATGTTCCTCAAGAAGAGCAGGTCATGCTGCACTCTGCGTGATGCTAAGGAAGGAAATTTGAAATGGAGCATGGAAGGCTACCATAAGAGAGAGAATTAGCTTGTCCGGAGGATTTGCCTGTCATTTGCCTACTCACTCATACGAGTGAGTAGGCAAATGAGGAACTTGTGCTGCACTCGATCGACCCGCACCGTGTGGGAGTTGGCCGCCCCCGCCCAGACCACGCAGACCCAATGTATTCTAAAATCGAACGCACGTTCGCGAAGTACGCAGCGCTCCGGTTGAATTTTGAAGTACCGACTTGAAAAGAACGAGTAAGGAGGCCTAGTGCTCGGTTGGCCCTGCTGACTATGTCAGAGACATGTGATGCAAAGGTTATTTTGATATCTAGTGTTACGCCGAGGTCCCTAATTTTGCTTACATGATCCAGTTCGGTACTATTCAGAACATATTTGGTCTGGACGGGTGCACGCCTGAGAGTCATCGTAAACAATTTGCATTTTGCAGGGTTGAGGGTCAGTCCCCACCTGACGGACCACGCTGACAGATGGCTGACATCCCTCTGCAATAACAGTCCGTCAGCTGGGAGGTGATTTTGCGGAAAATTTTGACATCGTCTGCATACAAAAGGCAGTCGGATTCCATGTTACTCGGTAGATCGTTAATGAACATCGAAAAGAGAAGGGGAACCAAAAGTGATCCTTCTGGAACGCCGGAGGTCACCGGTTTCCAGTCGGAGGTTTTATCGTTGATGTTAACTCTCTGGCGTCTATCAGACAGATACGAGACGAACCATTCCAATGCAAGCTCCTTCAAGTGGTAGGAGCGTTTTAGCTTGTAAATGAGAAGCGCATGGTTGACGCTCCGAAAAGCGGCTGAGTAATCAGTATAAATGGCGTCCGTCTGATATCCGTCGGATATGGCCTCCCACGCGTGCTTAAGATAAACACTTAGGTTCGTGCTGCACGAACGCCTAGGAATAAAACCATGCTGCTGCTGCAGCTCAAAACCGGTACGACATGACGGAACAGTTCATCATAAACAACGCGATCCAGTATCTTCCCGAAGAGAGGAAGCAGGGAAACAGATCTGTAATTTGATGGCTCTTTTTTGTCGCCTTTCTTGAGGGAAACAGATCTGTAATTTGATGGCTCTTTTTTGTCGCCTTTCTTGAATAATGGTATTATATTTGCCTGCCCCCATCTCCGCGGGAAGACACCGGACCTCACCGACAGGTTACAAATCTTTGTAATGGGGATGACCAGCTCGTCCGCGCACTCCGTGATTATGGGAGCACTGATGTTGTCTGTCCCGCATGCCTTGTTGGGACTGACCATGGTGAGCGCAGCTCGTACAGCCGCCCCAGAAACACGTATACGACACATGTTCTCGACTGGGTAGCTCGGGGCATGAGGAAGGTTCTGCACACGTGGATCAGTGAACTTGGCAGCGAACGCCTCGTTCAGTGCGTTCGCGCGATCCAGGTCATCCGACACGAGTACGCGATCAGAGTTATAAAGCACCGGTGATATACATTATTTTTTAGTTACATTTCATTACATCATTTCATTTACATTAGTTATACATTTCAAAAACGACCAGTAACGTTTCGGGTTTGTCTTAAAATCGTCGGTGAGCTTCCGCAAATATTCGAAATACTTAGAGCCAGACACAGATTTAAAAGCACGTCTCCTGTCCGCGAACTCAGCCTGGTTCGCCGGGGTGGGGTTTCTACGCAGCCGCCGGAAAGCCGCCTCCTTCAGCCGGAGAGCCAACCGCACCGCGGTGGTAAACGACGCCGCAGGATCACCGTGGGGACGTGGTCGGCGATGGCCGACTCCAGCAGGGTGTAGAATGTGTCTACTGCTTCGTCGACTCCGACGTCATCCAGTAGTCCCCACGGGATCAGGGAGAGACTCCGGCGCAGGCCGTCGAAATCCGCCCGCTTGTAGTTGAGGGCGGTGCGCCGATTGATCACAGGCCGACGGCTCACCGGCACGCTGAGGGTAGCGATCGTCTCCTTGTGGTCAGAGACGAGCAGGCCGTCCCGCACGATGACCTGCGCCGACATGCGTCTGGTCAGCACTAGGTCGATAATATTCTCGCCCCTGGTGGGCTGGCACAACTACTGCTTCAGACCTAGTAAGTCGCACATGTCGACGAACTTAGCAGCACGGCTCGTCACTCTGCGCACGTCGGGAGCAGCACCGTCCGCGACACCGGCCGCCGGAGTCCAGTGTAGCTCAGGTACATTGAAGTCTCCGACGGCGACTACTCTGCAGTTTGGTGGTTGCACTGCCGACAGGGCGGCAGCTATCCTGTCCATCGCAGTGTCGTCGTCGAGAGGGCGGTAGCTCACAGCCAACGTCACCGAGACGCCTCGCAGCCGGACCAGCAGCATCTCGGTGTCGGCGGGGTCCGGCAGACGCAGCGGCAGCAATGATGTGCGGACGGCGCAGGCTACGCCACCGCCCAGCGTACCGCGATCACGGCGGAACCAAGTGTGCTGGTCAAATCTTTACACAAATTTACATTTGACCCGGCCAGTTGATTCAACTTTTTTGGAACGATTCAATCATGATTCATTTTGGAATCTGAATGATTCAATCACCGTCCGATTCACGGATACAAGTTTGAGAATTGATTCATTCCGATTCAAAGAATCAAAACAAATATTTTAATCGATTCACGTTTGATTCAACATTTAAATATATGCGGTGAATTTGTCAAATCAATACAAATGGAAACATACATATATATATATGATCATTAAAACATTGTTACTGCAATAGCATTTCCGTATCAATGAATGTAGTCACTGGGACTGCATGTATTTGCACAATTTACCAGTGTACTTGAATTGTTAATAATCGTTAAATCTTTTGATCCAATCAGCCTTGATTTGATGCGGGTTTTGATTCAATCACGATTCATGAATCAAAAGATCTGGTGGTGAATCAATTATGTTTCGATTCAATGCATTTTGATAGACCGATTCCAATCGATTCAATCAGTGTCGAATCAATAACCAGTCTGGACCCGGCCCGAACCGGCCGTACAGACGCTTTTCGGAAGCTATTAACTTTGCAACCACTGCTCCGATTGAGATCGGGGTTTCACCATTAGATGTGACCATCAAATACATTTTGATTTTATATGGTGCGTTCTGATAGGGGTGGTACCACAGCGCGTGGCACATGCAAATGTTGAAATGAACCAAAATCATTTTTGATCAAAAATGGCTTGATTTAGCTAATCATTAATCTATACGATGAAGCATGCAGCGCTCAGGACGTACTCCCTTTTGGCGGATTCGAGAAAGGAGATCATGACAAATGTAATACAACTTATTTTGTATGTAGTTTGTCCCAGGGAACAGGGCGTATTTTAAGGGATTTTGACTGGGGTGGCAACTCGGCGATCAGGGGCGCCATCGCTCAAGGGGGGCGCCATCGCCAAAAACGCCAAGGGGGCCCACTGGCGGATCCAGCCTCTCCGTGGGGGATCTTTTTGTGGCAAAAAGGTACCCCCATTTTCTTCCCCGCGGATTTGGACGGTCACCTTATTTTGGTATTCGAGCTTAAGAAATTTTAAAAATAAATGATTTTGGGGATTTGGTCCTGATTACTTTTCTCTTCTTTTTTTTTGGGGGGGGGCGTCAAAAACACAAAATTTCCAAATCCGAGATAGCCATTTTGAAAAGAATGTCATTTCCTTTCTTTTGACGTTTTTTTTATTTGCAATTTGCTTCACAACTTTATTTTCTACGATTGTTCAAACATGTATCGTTTTTCCACCCAAAATGCGATGACATGACGTCATTAAAATGTCATTATCTCCCAAAATGTTACATCAATTTCATTGGATTTTGGTGTGAAAACGCAAAATTGATGCAGCATAAGGTACTGAACGTTTAACGTTGATATCTATCATAGTTTTCAGGTTATTGAGAAAATCCGGGAAGGGGGGGGGGGGCAGATTCTCCCCCCCCCCCCCCCCCTTTGCGGGGAAAAAAGTCGTAAAAATTGCCTTTGCAGTGCAGTAAAAATCCAGCTATCAAAAACTGTCAAAAACTGGAAAATTTCGCGACGCTTCGCGGCATGATACAAGTTTCGCAATTATTGTTTATACAAAGTTGGAAAATGGGAAAAAGAATGCCATTAAGTGTCTGGCAGAGCCTCTGCTAGGCGATAATTGCTGGCCCCAGGGCCCATTCCCTTCATAAAATATTCACTTTTAAGTTTCAAGCAGGCTACATGTTTAGCTAGTTTGCCGAGTTCCGAAAAAGGCGGCGCGAACGCAAAGACGAGGAGATCGGCACCCGGAAGATACTCCAGTGGTGCACAATTTGCTGGACGGAAGAGCTAATAGTGAAAACAGGCCAGGACCATCTCCCCAAACCATCTCACCTCACGGTCTGGTTCCAATATTAACATTTCGTTTTCCAGGACCTAAAATTAAAATTTTCACGCCGCTTTGCGGCGTCACATCGGTAGTCATCGTCATAACGAAACCATAGTCATCGTCATCGGTTCGTCGTAACGCTGAATTGAATTAATATCATTGTTAGCTTATTATCCTCTACAAGGCCCACCGCCTATATTTCTGGGTTTTATCAGGCAGAACCGTAAAAATTTCGCGCCGCTTCGCGTCGCTAACTAACAAGTAAATACTTAGCCACTATAACATGAAAATCCACATAACAAAATGCTGCATAGGCTTAAATACACGTATCAAAATGGGGGTACATTTTTTTCGTCATTTCAGCCGCCCCCACACTCAAAAGCCGACCCCCACCTGTTGTCAGCTAAGATAGGTTTTCTCTCCTGTACGTAACACTACAAATTAGTAATGCGCCCAGTACAATGCCTACTGAGGGTCCTGGTCCAATCCAGCTCATCAAAAGTAGACGAAGAAAAAATGCTAAAAAGGGGGCCTCACAAAATTAAGCGGCCGAAATCCGTAGTTTTTCATATCCAGGGTATTTTTGGGGGATGGGGCCTCTCCCATTTGCTTGCCCCCCCCCCTTCTGAAGATCTGGCTGCGCCCCAGTACGGCGGTACACAATCAACTGACACCGACGTGCGTTGGCGCGTCGGAACATTTTTTCACTTCTGGTATCCAATATGTTTCCTGCACTCTATCTTTTGCGAATATGTGCGAGAAAAAACATTATGAACAATCAACAATAATTTGAAAAGAAGTCCATTGACATCGGCAGTTTAGCTTGGCACCGGCCGGCCGGTGCCCTAAACTACGGCGACCTATTTAGTGTCAGCGATTTGTTTACAAGTGCCCATTCAACAACGCTGAACAGATTGATGCAAAAGCGCCAGATGTTGCGCTTTCCAATAGTGGAGGGAAAATACCGATTATTAATTTTCCCAAACTTCCAACTTTGAATTAGGGAATAATTGTATTTAATTCTTAAATTTAGATAACAACATTTAATACCATAACGGTAGCCAAAGAAATTGTTGCTAACAAAATACAAAAGCGATTATCTCCCTTTAATTTTGAATGTCCGACTCTTAATATTTTATGAGCGTTATAAGGGGAATTGCGCCGCGGAGCGGCGCGAAAATTTTGAATCTTAATGCCCTGGATATGCATTTTTTCCTCTATGACCTTTAAAATGTTTCTTTTTTTTGCGTTTAAGAGTGCGGTAAAATAAGTGATAAAGCGAACTATTTTGCTCAATTTAGGAAATTGTAGTAACATATAAACAAAATATAAATGCGCCGCGAAACGGTGCGAATTTATAATTTTGTTTTAACCCACATACAATTGAATGTGTGTTGCAATTGCGCTGCGGAGCGGCGCGAAAATTTTGATTTTATTCCTGTATAACTGTATTCATACTGTTGAAGGTGCTTGAGGTGTGTACTGTTTGAGGTGTTTGAAATTTGAGGGCAGTGTCGTGTGCTCAAAGTTGTGTGTGGGGGGGGGGGGGGCAAAAGACACTCTGTCCCCCCAACTTTGAAGTTGGGGGGACATGTCCCCCCCCCCCCCGGTGGCGGAGCCCATGTCTACCAGTGTGCTAATTTGTATGCAAATCAGAATAGTCCGCTGTATGACTTTAAACCTATCTGACCTGCTCTAAATCCTTTGATTTGTAATGTGCGACTCGAATATTTTATGAGCGTAATAAGGTCATGCTCTACCTGTGTGCCAATTTTCATGGAAACTCGAGAAGTCCGCGAATGTGTTTCCGAATGTGAATGTGAGCTAGTTTGACACGTGTCCGTTCGGGAGAGGCCGCCTGAGGGCCTGGGAAAAAGTCCTTCCATATTTTGGTCACGTTTTTTAAATGAAGGTTTCCTTCGTATTCTTCTTGTTGTAAAGTAGTGGGTTGGGGATCCCAGGAGAGTTTATTTACAGTTTACTATAGCACGTTCACCATAAAAAGACACGTGACCGTGAAGGGAAAAATCCAAGATGGAGGCCAATTCCGCCCCAGGCGGCCTCTCCCGAACGGCCACCTGAACTAAAATGGTAGTTTCTTTTCGCCTTCCCGCATCATTTCATTATAAATGTACAATCCCACAATCTATCATATTGTACTGATGTGATAAGTTCCTGGAAAATCCATTATTGTGCTCATTGGCGGATACAGAACGGTGGTTTGCAGGGGGAGGGGGCAAATACAAAATCACACAATTCTGAAAACTCATCGGATTTCGCTTGCTTATGTATTGATAGCTGAGTTAAAACAAACTTTCCTTCGTAAAAGCTGCTTAGATTTTCTTCTATATCAGGAAATGTGTCAATTTTGCGCCGATTTCAGGCGTTTTTTTGGGGGGGAGGGGTGGGGCATGGCCGCTTTGCCCCCTCCCTGGATCCGCCAATGATTGTGCTATGTACTTATCACTTCGCATCGTAAATACAAAGAGTATGCAAATTCAAAAGTTCTTTTGTCGAAAGAGACATCAAAATTCAGTAAAAACTAAACAAAGAAGATCTGTCAGTTTCCAAACAACCCATAACCATAGCTAGTCAGATCAGAACTCCTTCCTACTTGCTTTTCTGACCGCTGGATAATGTATGCTGAACCTGTTGTCTGCAACAGTTCTGCTGCGAAAAACACCTCCGCTTCCCCATGAAAGTCTAAACAATGAACATATAGCTACAACCATGAGGGCGGAACTGTAATCACTAATCAGTGATTAGACGATTGCTCAGTCAGCCACACACGGTTCAATCCGATGTTATCGCCGCCTGATAGTCACTACAACAGAATGTATCATTTGGCGGCCATCTGGAGCCTAGCCAGAGATATCTCCGTGGCAGGTCTGGATGCTACGCCGATGAAACAGTGGTACATTGGATCGTGGAGCATTCTGAGCATACGCATAAGCATAGAATGAGCAGTTCAACGAGAATGCATTCGTCATGAAACGACAGGAGCGAGCGATACACCCAGCAGGGGAAGTCGGTGCCGTAAGCCAGCACACAGCATGAACAGCTCGCCGCCGGCCCCACCAGCGATACGCAGCCCTGCAATGCCACTGTCCTTGGATGATGGTTCTGCATATACTGATCGACAGAAACAGCAAAACCTGCTGTTACATCGCGCCCTGTAACGAGCACGATCCCGCCGTCCACTGCCACTGATGCACGCCGTTCCGGGTCCTCCGAGCTGGCCCTGTCCGAACTGGCCCTGTCCGAAGTCCGAACTGGCCCTGTCCGAACTGGCCCTGTCCGAAGTCCGAACTGGCCCTGTCCGAACTGGTCCTGTCCGAAGTCCGAACTGGCCCTGTTCGGCTACTTGTACGGGTGGCTCTGTATGTTGGCCTTGATGTTGGTCTTGATGGAGCTCGGAGCCTTGTTCACTTGAGGCACTGAAACGCGGCGACCACTGGTAACGTATCCATACAACACAGGTGGACAGAACGAGAACGGAACGCGAAAGGTAACGTATCCATACAACACAGGTGGACACAACGCGAACGAAACGCGAACGGTAACGTATCCATACAACACAGGTGGACACAACGCCAACGGAACGCCAACGGTAACGTATCCATACAACACAGGTGGACAGAACGAGAACGGAACGCCAGCGGTAACGTATCCATACAACACAGGTGGACACAACGCCAACGGAACGCCAACGGTAACGTATCCATACAACACAGGTGGACAGAACGCCAACGGAACGCCAACGGTAACGTATCCATACAACACAGGTGGACACAACGCCAACGGAACGCGAACGGTAACGTATCCAAACAACACAGGTGGACACAACGCCAACGGAACGCGAACGGTAACGTATCCATACAACACAGGTGGACACAACGCCAACGGAACGCGAACGGTAACGTATCCAAACAACACAGGTGGACACAACGCCAACGGAACGCGAACGGTAACGTATCCATACAACACAGGCGGACACAACGCCAACGGAACGCGAACGGTAACGTATCCATACAACACAGGTGGACACAACGCCAACGCAACGAATGAATGAATGAATGAATGAATGAATGAATGAATGAATGAATGAATGAATGAAACGAATGCATGGTATGAAATACCAAGAAACTCCTAGGCATTGGTCGCCCGGTCGAGTATGTATGTATCGACAGTAAAAACACTGTCCGATACATAAAGCGGCTATTATGAGTGTCGCGTCATGGTTAAAAGGTGAGGACATGTTAAAAACGACACTCAGCAACATGCACACTAGAAACTCAAACACACTCCATGTCATACACACACTAACACATCAGCCGACATAAACATACACAACACACATACATCATGCAAAAGATCACCGAGTTGACGTTTAAAAGGTGCTAAAGACGCCTCGCGCAGGTCCAGCGGCAACGCGTTGTGGTGCTACACTGTATAAAAAGCGTCTCTTGTCGGTTTCTGTTCTCACGCACGGGAGGGCCAGATCAACGTCCTGGCGTGTGTTTCTAGATCGAAACTCAGAGTTTGCCGAAATCCGGGAAGCGAAAGCTTGTGGTTCCCCGGTGGCAAGTTTACAATCATGCTACGGGATTCGCACTTCGATCGCTGATTGGTCAGTACGCTCTGTGGATGCCGTCACAACCTCAGCATTCAAACTTTGGGTGCTGATTGGTCAGTGTGTGGATGTCGTTCACCAGAACCAACCAATGACAGGTAGGCAAGGAAACGGTGGGGACCGCCAGTCGGGAGATTCTTTACTAACATGTTCGAGCGAGATATGCACAAGCGCAAGGAGAGAGCCTATGATTTTGTTACGGTCGTGCAAGCCGTAGTACATTGTTTACGAGTTTATGTTTATCTTCATGCTTTGAAAACCTGAATTGCCTGCAAACTGTTTTTAGCTTTACGGACGGAAGATGGACAAATTATTATTGATTTCACTTATATTCGACCTCTGCCAGTTATTGTTAATTTCACTTCGATTCAAACTCCGTAGGTTTGGCTAACATGGATGTGAGAGTGGGGAACGGAAAGAAGGAAACCAGCCTCAGCACCAACGCGAGGAGTGTGTCATTACAATTGTAGACACCTTGGCAAACAGGCAATGTGAGCTGGACTGCTTCAGTTTTGGATGGATGGAGCTTTTCCAAAAGACAAATAGTTGGTAAGGAAAGTGGCTATTCCAGATCTGGAAAAAATCCAGCTTAGTCGGTGCATATGTGGAAAAATACCATATTTTTAGCATTTAATTATCTCCGACTTTGCAAAGTTGATGGGACAAACACAACGATGGTGGGGAAATGGGCCCACCAACTCTATTGAACTCCATCCGTGCTGTTTTGCATTGATACACACAAATTGGATATCGTTTTTTGGTAAGCAGCCTTTTGAGTTAGTATAAAGCCATGCCATTTTGTCGTGCAGGGTGACTGTCAACATTATTCATAAATACCTACCCTTATGATTCGCGATGTTACAATTGGAACCAGTTATACGATTCTGTAGCATGTAGCAAGGTACATAGCTCTACCTGATTTAATATTTATCGGTTAAAATACGTGTAGCAACATTTTCTCTACGGGTGCGGCTATGGCACATTCAATATATATATAGACACTACACAAATAACCTTAGTGGTGTCACTTCAAGGGACATCAAATTTTCGACCATGCAGACCTCTCCTTACACCGCGCCGCTTCGGTGAGTGAGCACATGGCATGACATCATACCAAGTACCATGCACATCTCAGGCAGACGCAGCCGACGCCGTTCAGCGACATGCAGACCTCGTTTACCACTTCCAAATTGCCTATCTCGCATGTATAAAACGGGCTATCAGATACCTAATTCACTTCACTACATGGCTGATTGCCATACTGACCGAAGCCGTAAATCGAAATCAGTTAGTCGCCTACTTATGAGAGTACGACATCAAACCCTCCCATGAACCGTGCACACCTCGCACCGACGCAGCTGACTCCGCGTTTGAAACCCTCCCATGAGCCGTGCGCACCTCGCACCGACGAAGCTGACGTCAACGTGACGTCAGCACCGGTGGGCGGTGCGAATTCCGTAGCATGGTTGTAAACTTGCTCCCCGGTGGTGCGAATTTTGTGAGGTAGGTCGATAGATTGAAGTTCGTATAGCTGTCGGGCGGTGAGCCAGCCCAGTTCATTTCGCACGTCCGATATGTGATCAAATTTACGGCGGCCAGAAACAGCGCGTAAGCCAAAATTGATGATCTTTGGAGGCGTTGCATGTTTTTCTCTGACCCGTTGCCGAACACCGTTAAGCAGTATCGGACGTGCGAGATGACGAGGGCGTCGAATATGATAGGAAAAAGAGACGAAGGGATCTGATGACGCACGTGGGACAGGCCGATGAGGATACAGATACATTTTTTTACAAGGGCAGATTCGTGCGAGTCCCACGAGAGTTTCTTGTGTAACAGATTGCCAGGTTGCGTTCAGTTCGGTATAACGTAACTACAATACAGAATGGCGCTACAGGTGGGCCGCAGTGTATCAACTGTCTGCTGCACTTACTCTGGACTGGAGCCGGGGCGGACATCGGCGCCGGGCCCTGCCGGATGGGCGGACCGCTCTTCAGGCCCTTCCCTGCCGACCACACAGTCACAGGGGTTTAACACGGGGCACAGACGCGCTATGGTTATTCCATACTGTCAGCAAATACTTAAAACAGACTATAGCCAGATCTGGAGTGGACTGCGGTTATCAACTCGCACACGTTCCAGCGTTTAGGTCGTGCTGGCGAACGTTCCAGCGTTAGGTCGTGCTGGCGAACGTTCCAGCGTTTAGGTCGTGCTGGCGAACGTTCCAGCGTTAGGTCGTGCTGGCGAACGTTCCAGCGTTTAGGTCGTGCTGGCGAACGTTCTAGCGTTAGGTCGTGCTGGCGAACGTTCCAGCGTTTAGGTCGTGCTGGCGAATGTTCCAGCGTTAGGTCGTGCGGGCGAATGAGCGTGTCCCAATGAAAGCAGAGATTCCGACATGTGGTGAAAAGTGTGAATGCACACGGAAACCTCATGAACACTAATCCAGTAAAGTTACTAGTAAGTAAGTGCGTGATAACAAAAGGCAGAGTATTGATTGTGGCTAGTCCCGAAAACAGCGCGCAGTTCAATATATTATCCATGCCGAAAACAGTGACAACGTTAACTATAACTAAGTCTTGGAACCTGACCCATTATCAAATACCAACTATCTCCCTGGCAAGTGTCAGTAGCAACACATACTGCTGGTAGATGTGCTGGTCCAATGGATTTAGCAATAACCTGCAGCATATACCACAGCACACAACGCCCAACAGCGCGTCCGCAGTCCGCACTGACCGGTGCCGATGGCGGCGATCAGCAGCTGTGTGTCGGCCACGGACGAGGTCTGCCCCAGCTGCGCCCGGGCCGACTCGCTCTCCCAGTCCTCGCGCGCCTGCTGGATCGTGTCCAGCAGGTTGTTCACCACCTTGTTCATCGCGGTCACCTGTTTCTGTGGACCGCAGGACGGAGACAGAGTCAGCGCCGCTCTGTGAGACAGAGTCAACGCCGCTCTGTGAGACAGAGTCAGGGCCGCTCTGTGAGACAGTCAGTGCCGCTCTGTGAGACAGTCAGCGCCGCTCTGTGAGACAGAGTCAGCGCCGCTCTGTGAGACACAGTCAGCGCCGCTCTGTGAGACAGAGTCAGCGCCGCTCTGTGAGACAGTCAGCGCCGCTCTGTGAGACAGTCAGTGCCGCTCTGTGAGACAGTCAGCGCCGCTCTGTGAGACAGTCAGTGCCGCTCTGTGAGACAGTCAGCGCCGCTCTGTGAGACAGTCAACGCCACTCTGTCGCTCGCCACACCTGACTCAGACAAGCACACGCCACCCAGCTGTTACACGTTCACCTGTCACTAGAGCATTCCTAAAACCTAGCCCCAACATGGACTTGGACACAACTTCAAAACCCAAACAAGCCAACTATGTCACCCATTCTTACGAACCGCCCAATCAACTCGCAACAACGAACTCGCAGTCGGCCGTCCTAGCAGAGTTCCCCGGTGGAGTCTGTCGCGCCTCAACTGGGCGGCGTTCCCTGAGAGTTGACATCCTTCTGTCGCGCCTCAACTGGGCGGCGTTCCCTGAGAGTTGACATCCTTCTGTCGCGCCTCAACTGGGCGGCGTTCCCCGAGAGTTGACATCCTTTTGTCGCGCCTCAACTGGGCGGCGGTCCCTGAGATTTGGCATCCTCCTGTCGCGCCTCAACTGGGCGGCGGTCCCCGAGAGTTGACATCCTTCTGTCGCGCCTCAACTGGGCGGCGTTCCCTGAGATTTTACATCCTTCTGTCGCGCCTCAACTGGGCGGCGTTCCCCGATAATTGACATCCTTCTGTCGCGCCTCAACTGGGCGGCGTTCCCCGAGAGTTGACATCCTTTTGTCGCGCCTCAACTGGGCGGCGTTCCCCGAGTGTTGACATCCTCCTGTCGCATCTCACCTGGGCGGCATCAGCGCTGACCGAGGCGGCCTTGGTCTCGACCATCTGCAGCCGCTCCTCCACCAACGGGTCGTGCTTGGTGCGCAGGTAGTGCGGCACCAGGTCGTGCGCGAAGGCCGGCACGCGGCCCTCGGTCAGGCGCACCAACTCCTCGTCTCGCTCGGGCGATAGCAGCAGCGGCAGCGTCACGCGGTTGCGCAGCATCGGCGTCTTCTCGTTCTTCAGCACGCGCAGCAGGTTGTTCAGCTGACGACAAAGAGGAGCAGGATGAGAAGAGCGTGTTCTGGTAAGCAGTATGTACCGTGCGGGAGTCACGAAAACGTGTACCGATCCCTAAGTAACAATGACTACAGCACTCAATTCAAAACTACAAAACCACGCAACTAAAAACAATTACAGCAGAAATATACGACAGTCAGTAACATGTCCTCTCAAACAAGAAAATACACCTATTCATAATGGGAGAGTCCAGTAACTTGGTAAAACTGGTGAAAAATAATGTAATTTGAATGTTAGATTGTTTGGAACTTGCAATTGCAATTGTTTTCTACAATGTCCGACTAAAACTACGCAGTTGGTGCCGACCTGTCCGGAGAGCAGAGCGAAGCTGTCCAGCAGGGACGGCCAGCTCATGTGTTCGTGTCCGGCCTCCAGCTTCTGCAGCGTCTGTCCGATGGACTGCTTCAGGTCGTTCAGCCGCTGTGAGAACGCGTCTAACGCGGCGTCCAGCGCCTTCTCCTCCCTCTGCCAGACACAGTCGCAGTCACAAAGCTGATGGCGCCATCTCTTCCCCTCTACCAGACTGGTGGTCACAACACTAACAATACTGACGGTCCTGTGGTTGATGGATGAGATGCTGAGCTCACAATTATTTAACACTATGACTGAGTGGCACTGGCATTTGCCTCGAAAATATGCTTAAACAGCCCACTGCCCGGGATGTCCGGCAAAAGCTGATCGCCAAAGTACGCCATGACCCTATCTGAAGAGATCGGGATAAAAACATGATCGTCATAGGCATTCCACGTAAAAGAACCTAACTTAAAATGTGAACTTCTTCACCCTTCACCCTGAACTTCTTCATCTATGGGTTAAAATCCCACAATCCTAACAGACTGCTGATATATGCATAGAACCAAGAAGTGGATCCAACATCCATGAAGAAAACTTCATCCGAGGCCTGTACATGGGGTCTGCGGCCGCCACGGCTCCCGCGGTCAAGAGGCGGAGCTTAATTTGAACAACCTTGAACACATTTGCGGCCGCTGATGGCGTCCAATAAATGGCGCGTGTAGCGTTCGCAACGAATAGGCAATTTCATGAAAACCCTCAATGTTTTTCAAACCACTCAACTACATGAATATCTACGAGTCACTACGAGTTGTAATTTTTGGTCAAACAACCACCAGTGAGCTGCGATAACAACACAACAGTGTGCAACCTTTGTCGGAAGCACGCCATTTATGTCTAAGTTCTTTTACGGCTGCTCCCGAGCAACCGCAAGAGCCGCAGAGAGTAGAGTCTCTCCTCCCGGATCTGTTCTTTCGTGATTGGCTGACGATTAACCCGCGCGGCGCTGGGGGGGGGGGGGGGTAAATTTTACCCCCTCCCGTATTTTCTCAATAACTTGACAACTATGACGGACATCAAAGTGAAACTTACGGTAGCTTATGGTGCATCAATTCTACGTCTTCTGCCATTTTTTTAATTCGTGAAAATTTTCGCAGATAATGACGTTTTAGTGACGTCATGTCATGTCATTTTTGGTGAAATTTTTTAATGTTTGCAAAAAAATCGTAGCAAATATCGTGTTGATGCAAATCGCACATAAAAGGCGTCAAAAGAAAGGAAGTAACATTGTCTTTAAAATGGCTATCTCGCATTTTCACAATTTTGGGTTTTTGACCCGACAAATGCAAAATAAATGATTTTTTTGGGAAGAATTTCCACAAGTCTTTTTGAAGATTTTCAAAAACCGGAAGATATATTAGAGAACCGAGTATCAACGATGCTCAAACCAAATTTGAAAGCAATATATTTATTTTTGAATGACTTATAGCTCTCTAAGTATAAGTAACACATGACGTCATTTTTGTAAATTGCGTTGTCTAGCTTTTACTGACCAGATACAGACAAATAAATGCCACCACTGGATTTTTAAGACAAAACCAGTCTAGAAACATGCAATGGTTATTTAGATTGTAAAAATTCAAATTTTGTCCTTATTGTGACCTGACCTTGACCTGAGGGCCATTATATGGGGTCAGGCTGTGAAAATGGCTGCTTCTATCGAATTCTACGTGTAAAATAAACCATACAACATGTGTCACATGGCTTTCGTAGACCTGTGACCTTTTGTGACCTGACCTTGACCTTTGCTTACAATTTCACTTTTACTTATGCGGGAAATGCATTATACATTCTGGAACACTTTGTGAGATAATAGTTGCAATATAAGGCTTTGGATGGAAAGTATAGCCCAAAAACTCAAATACTTACATTTTGACATTTGACCTGACCGTGACCTGACATGTGACCTTATTTTAAGAATTTCGAGTATGCATTCGATTCTTCTCGTTGAGAACTTGCGATCGCCGCATTGCGCGTCTCGCTGCGGTTATTGGCTCAGAAGATACGAGGGGGGGGGGGTAAAATTTACCCCCCAGCGCCGCGGTTGGAGACCCCAGCGCCGCCCTTTTGACCGCGGGAGCCGCGGCGGCCGCAGACCCCATGAACAGAGCTCAGGTTTGATGATGCATCCCAATGTCTCTCATGACCAAATGTAGCAGCAGATCTTCTGGAGAGTCTCACAATTAAATTTGGCAACAACTTTTGGGTCTCACAGGATCCTGTGATCAGCATTCAAAATGGATCTGTGATCCCATGGAATACTGGATGTGACAGGGTCCATTTGTAAATTTCACTGCATTGATGGTATTGACATGATAAGATAAAATATTTACTGCCTTACCAGTTAATTTACAATACAAATGTCGGCAATGTCTAAAATTATATGTTAGAAATGATGGATGATTATAATGGGTCCAGTTCATTTGTGATTAAAATATGAATGATGAATCTGGGATCTAGATGGATCCCCTTCCAAGACAGTGCTTAAGTTCTTAGATCTCAGCGATCTGTAGACAATGTTCCAACAAATCAAAGATCTTAGTATATCTGGGATCAGGATCCTGGGGTTCAGATCCTTGGATACATTTTTAGAAACTATATACATGACTGAATTATATCCATCTGCCACTGATACAGAAAACCTTTTAGATTTGGATGGCTTATCTGACCCTGAGAGATATACATCTGAAAAGTTAAGTAATTTGATGTAATGAAGTGAAAATTTTACTTTACACAGGCTTGAATGTACCACATTGTGAGATTGCTTTAAAGCATGCAAAATGTTAACTCCATGGTAGTAAATTTCTCCAACAATAAAAATGGCTGGGTAAATGCTCAATATTCTGACGAAAAAAACATAGACAGCTGACAGGAAGACAGAGGAAGCAAAACAAAAAAAGACATTGCATTCTGCCCAGCAGAACTGATCACTGTCAGTATCAGTGTCAAGCTTCTCAATACATACCTACCGGCCAGTATCCAAAACATGGCAGGAACATCAATGAGATATTTGGGGAAGCCCAAATCCTGCCCCAAATGGGACAGCAAGCTGCCCCATTTGGGGCAGAATTTTTTTCCCAGATGAGGAAAGTTTGGCCTTGGTCAGTAAATACTGTTGAAATACTGTTGGGGGGAGGGGGGGGGGGTCGTAATCATGATCATGTTTTATCTAGTGTGAATTGGTAAATTGCTACTTCTGTCAAAAAGTCAGAAGCTGCCCCAAAATTTCCAAAGCTGCCCCAAAATTTCCAAACCTGCCCCAAATTTCCAAAAGCTGACAAATTTTGATGTGCTGGTGTCAACCCTGCCCCGATGAGATCTCGTCGAAACTTGCCACCTTTTGCATACTGGCCTACTGGCTACCTACCTATGGCTATGTAATAATTAAGTGGTGTCAGAAGGTATAATAAAAATAATAAAATTGTGGGTAGTTTGTAAATGATAAAGTACACTAAATATGAAATCGCCTTCCATAGAACATCAAAAAAAAATATTCAAAACAATGCAGTCTTGTGCAGCCAAGACACATACAGATACGAAGATGTTGCAAGATTAATGGAATCACAAAAACAATTTAGGTAAAACAACCTGGTAGGTACCTACCCACCTACATGTCCCTACAATGATCCTCAAGTGAGGAAAACCAGCCACGCAATGCAGACTCACCTGCATGCTCATTTTAATAAACCTAGCAACTCTCCAGAATATAACGCTAATACGGCCAGAAAGCCCTTCTTTTAATGTAAATACCGTACTGTTTATCTAGCAAACACCCCTTCCACATCAACGGTGTATTCTACAACAAAACAAAACAAAAAGGAGCTGTAACAAAGGCGCCATTTACGCCTCAAGCTAAACTGAAGGTGCTGCTACTAAATTACAAACTGCCGTAAGTATTTTGGTTTGTGAAAAGAACGTTTTCTATTACTGGTAGCGTAAAGCGCCATACTGTAGATCAGTGATTCTCAACGGCAGGGGCATGTTCACTTATTTTGTGTATAACCAGGCTGACTTGCTACTCCCTCCTCCATGGGCGGCACCACAGGGGGGTACGGGGGGACTAGTCCCCCCAATCTATGTCCGTGAAGTTAGCGTCGGATTCGGATTCGAATTCAGCGTCGAGTAGCGATTCGCTCCAAAATCTGGTTACAGGTCAATTGTGGCACGCTGATCACGAAAATAACATTTATTTTGACATTCAAGGTCATCTTCAAGTTCATTTTCAAGGTCAAAGGACGGGGCGCCTCAAAACGCCCTTAACGGCTGTTCCAATTGCAAAAACAGTGGTCTCAATCGATTCCTCAGGTCCATATCTAACCTCTGCATTAACAATCTCACGCGTGCCTCATATCCTTGAGACCATAAAAGGTTCTCAAAGGACGGGGCGCCTCAAAACGCCTTTAAGGGTTGCTCCAATTGCAAAAATAATGGTCTCAATCGATTCCCCGGGTCCATATCTAACCTCCGCATCGGCAACTTCACGCATGCCTTATACCCTTGAGACCATAAAAGGTTATCAAAGGACGGGGCGAATCAAACCGCCCTTAACAGCTGTTCCAATTGCAAAAGTAATGGTCTCAGTCGATTCCTCAGGTCCATATCTAACCTCCGCATTAGAAACCTCACGCGTGCCTCATATCCTTGAGACCATACAAGGTTCTCAAAGGACGGGGCGCCTCAAAACGCCTTTAAGGGTTGCTCCAATTGCAAAAATAATGGTCTCAATCGATTCCCCAGGTCCATATCTAACCTCCGCATTGGCAACCTCACGCGTGCCTTATATCCTTGAGACCATAAAAGGTTCTCAAAGGACGGGGCGCCTCAAAAAGCCCTTAACGGCTGTTCCAATTGCAAAAACAATGGTCTCAGTCGATTCTTCAGGTCCATATCTAACCTCCGCATTAGAAACCTCACGCGTGCCTCATATCCTTGAGACCATAAAAGGTTCTCAAAGGACGGGGCGCCTCAAAACGCCTTTAAGGGTTGCTCCAATTGCAAAAATAATGGTCTCAATCGATTCCCCGGGTCCATATCTAACCTCCGCATTAGCAACCTCACGCGTGCCTTATATCCTTGAGACCATAAAAGGTACTCAAAGGACGGGGCGCCTCAAAACGCCCTTAACGGCTGTTCCAATTGCAAAAACAATGATCTCAGTCGATTCTTCAGGTCCATATCTAACCTCCGCATTAGTAACCTCACGCGTGCCTCATATCCTTGAGACCATACAAGGTTCTCAAAGGACGGGGCGCCTCAAAACGCCTTTAAGGGTTGCACCAATTGCAAAAATAATGGTCTCAATCGATTCCCCGGGTCCATATCTAACCTCCGCATTGGCAACCTCACGCGTGCCTTATATCTTTGAGACCATAAAAGGTTCTCAAAGGACGGGGCGCCTCAAAACGCCCTTAACGGCTGTTCCAATTGCAAAAACAATGGTCTCAGTCGATTCTTCAGGTCCATATCTAACCTCCGCATTAGAAACCTCACGCGTGCCTCATATCCTTGAGACCATAAAAGGTTCTCAAAGGACGGGTCGCCTCAAAACGCCTTTAAGGGTTGCTCCAATTGCAAACATAATGGTCTCAATCGATTCCCCGGGTCCATATCCAGCCTCCGCATTGGCAACCTCACGCGTGCCTTATATCCTTGAGACCATAAAAGGTTCTCAAAGGACGGGGCGCCTCAAAACGCCCTTAACGGCTGTTCCAATTGCAAAAACAATGATCTCAGTCGATTCCTCAGGTCCATATCTAACCTCCGCATTAGAAACCTCACGCGTGCCTCATATCCTTGAGACCATACATGGTTCTCAAAGGACGGGGCGCCTCAAAACGCCCTTAAAGGGAAATAATGACCTTTTTCCACTAAAATGGAGTTAGCACTTGAAATCGCCAGACGAGATCAAAATATATTGTAAATTCATCACATTTTGCATGAAAACTTTCCTACCGAAAGATATTTCAAGTTAAAGTTGATAAGCGTTCCACAATTTAAACGACCGGTACTTGCACTATTTCTGACCTTTTGTCAAGTACTTTTGGTCCTCATCAAACTGCGGGCTTTTCCCGTATTGTTTTTTTACGCAATGGAGTGGAAAATATATTGTGCGTTCTGCTTGTTGTGATTATATGCCCGGCGATCTTCTAAAACCAACAGCAATTGAAAAAAGTGGCAATAAAATCGGAAGCTCATCGATGCACATCAACGGGGCATAGTTAGTGGTTGCGACCCTCAATTTTTGAAAATCGATTCATTTGTTTTCAACATTAGGAGTTGTGTATAGTTTGTCTGTGGCTGTATATAACACTATGCTTTATTTTATCATGAAAAATAATAATTTTTCCCAAAAAAACTAACGAACAATAACACAAAACTGGCAATTAAATCAGAAGCTCATCGATGCACATCGACGGCGATCTATTTAGCGTCGGCGATTTGTTTACAAAGTCATTGTCATGCTTCTCGGCGCACTTAACCATCTCGGCGCACTTGGCGAGTTGTTCCTGATTAGTATACCCAAGTCCCGTAGCAGGCTTGTTAATGACGTCACTGGTGCCATTCTTGTGTAGCATTGCAAAATATATCTGATTTCGAGTTGAAAGCTAATTAAAGACTTATTCAAATTATTTTTTCTAAATTTGAATTTTCTTGTTAATCATTATTAACGGTATTTTATCACTGTATTTCATAGTAGTTGACACTTCAGAAACTTGTGACGTAATAATATTGTATCCAATATGCATTTCCCTCACCTTTTGCTATTGTGGCGCAGTGCCGAGTGCTTTGCGAATACTAGCTTGCCTGGGGTTCAATTCATTCCGCTCTTATTTTATTCGAGTTGGTATAGTTTGCATGTTGTTGTTATTCATGACTTATACTGATAGTCAGTCATGCATCACGGATCAGAGCGCTGCTCGAACGCACGCTAGTAGCGCTTTCGTTCTCCATGGCAACCAGGCGTGAGCCAATGAAAAGCCAGAACGTATTCCCTTTCTGGCTTTTGATTGGCTGACGCCTGGTTGCCATGGAGAACGAAAGCGCTACTAGCGGGTGTCCGAGCAGCGCTCAGTTTGATCGGAAATGTCACAGAGCCTCCACAAATGCCGCACTCGATGTTAACAATGTTAGGGAAGGACGAATTTGTCAATGACCTTCATGAAGTACACAAGGTACTTGTTTTGTATTTTTTCCAAACTTACAACTTTGAATTTGGGAATAATTTTATTTAATTCTTAAATTTAAATAAAACAATTTTAAAAACAGAACGGTAGCCTAAGAAATTGTTGCTAACAAAATCAAAAGGTCATTATTTCCCTTTAACGGCTGTTCCAATTGCAAAAACAATGGTCTCAGTCGATTCCTCAGGTCCATATCTAACCTCCGCATTAGAAACCTCACGCGTGCAAAATATCCGTGAGACCATAAAAGGTTCTCAAAGGACGGGGCGCCTCAAAACACCTTTAAGGGTTGCTCCAATTGCAAAAATAATGGTCTCAATCCATTCCCCGGGTCCATATCTAACCTCCGCTTTAGCAACCTCAAGCGTGCCTTATATCCTTGAGACCATAAAAGGTTCTCAAAGGAAGGGGCGCCTCAAAACGCCCTTAACGGCTGTTCCAATTGCAAAAACAATGGTCTCTGTCGATTCCTCAGGTCTATATCTAACCTCCGCATTAGAAACCTCACGTGTGCCTCATATCCTTGAGACCATAAAAGGTTCTCAAAGGACGGGGCGCCTCAAAACGCCTTTAAGGGTTGCTCTAATTGCAAAATAATGGTCTCAATCGATTCCCCGGGTCCATATCTAACCTCCGCATTGGCAACCTCACGCGTGCCTTATATCCTTGAGACCATAAAAGGTTATCAAAGGACGGGGAGCCTCAAAACGCCCTTAACAGCTGTTCCAATTGCAAAAACAATGGTCTCAGTCGATTCCTCAGGTCCATATCTAACAACCTCCGCATTAGAAACCTCACGCGTGCCTCATATTCTTGAGACCATAAAAGGTTCTCAAAGGACGGGGCGCCTCAAAACGCCTTTAAGGGTTGCTCCAATTGCAAAAAACAATGGTCTCAGTCGATTCTTCAGGTCTATATCTAACCTCCGCATTAGAAACCTCACGCGTGACTCATATCCTTGAGACCATAAAAGGTTCTCAAAGGACGGGGCGCCTCAAAACGCATTTAAGGGTTGCTCCAAATGCAAAAAAACAATGGTCTCAGTCGATTCTTCAGGTCCATATCTAACCTCCGCATTAGAAACCTCACGCGTGCCTCATATCCTTGAGACCATAAAAGGTTCTCAAAGGACGGGGCGCCTCAAAACGCTTTTAAGGGTTGCTCCAATTGAAAAAAATAATGGTCTCAATCGATTCCCCGGGTCCATATCTAACCGCATTGGTAACCTCACGCGTGCCTTATATCCTTGAGACCATAAAAGGTTCTCAAAGGACGGGGCGCCTCAAAACGCCCTTAACAGCTGTTCCAATTGCAAAAACAATGGTCTCAGTCGATTCCTCAGGTCCATATCTAACCTCCGCATTAGAAACCTCACGCGCGCCTCATATCCTTGAGACCATAAAAGGTTCTCAAAGGACGGGGCGCCTCAAAACGCCTTTAAGGGTTGCTCCAATTGCAAATACAATGGTCTCAGTCGATTCTTCAGGTGTATATCTAACCTCCGCATTAGAAACCTCACGCGTGCCTCATATCCTTGAGACCATAAAAGGTTCTCAAAGGACGGGGCGCCTCAAAACGCCTTTAAGGGTTGCTCCAATTGCAAAAACAATGGTCTCAGTCGATTCTTCAGGTCCTTATCTAACCTCCGCATTAGAAACCTCACGCGTGCCTCATATCCTTGAGACCATAAAAGGTTCTCAAAGGACAGGGCGCCTCAAAACGCCTTTAAGGGTTGCTCTAATTGCAAAATAATGGTCTCAATCGATTCCCTGGGTCTATATCTAACCTCCGCGTTGGCAACCTCACGCGTGCCTCATATCCTTGAGACCATAAAAGGTTCTCAAAGGACGGGGCGCCTCAAAACGCCCTTAACAGCTGTTCCAATTGCAAAAACAATGGTCTCAGTCGATTCTTCAGGTCCATATCTAACCTACGCATTGGAAACCTCACGCGTGCCTCATATCCTTGACACCATAAAAGGTTCTCAAAGGACGGGGCGCCTCAAAACGCCTTTAAGGGTTGCTCCAATTGCAAAAATAATGGTCTCAATCGATTCCCCGGGTCAATATCCAACCTCCGCATTGGCAACCTCACGCGTGCCTTATATCCTTGAGACCATAAAAGGTTCTCAAAGGACGGGGCGCCTCAAAACGCCCTTAACGGCTGTTCCAATTGCAAAAACAATGGTCTCAGTCGATTCCCAGGTCCATATCTAACCTCCGCATTAGAAACCTCACGCGTGCCTCATATCCTTGAGACCATACATGGTTCTCAAAGGACGGGGCGCCTCAAAACGCCCTTAACGGCTGTTCCAATGGCAAATACAATGGTCGCAGTCGATTCCTCATGTCCATATCTAACCTCCGCATTAGAAACCTCACGCGTGCAAAATATCCTTGAGACCATAAAAGGTTCTCAAAGGACGGGGCGCCTCAAAACGCCTTTAAGGGTTGCTCCAATTGCAAAAATAATGGTCTCAATCGATTCACCGGGTCCATATCTAACCTCCGCATTGGCACCATCACGCGTGCCTTATATCCTTGAGACCATAAAAGGTTCTCAAAGGACGGGGCGCCTCAAAACGCCCTTAACGGTTGTTCCAATTGCAAAAACAATGGTCTCAGTCGATTCCTCAGGTCCATATCTATCCTCTGCATTATAAACCTAACGCGTGCCTCATATTCTTGAGACCATAAAAGGTTCTCAAAGGATGGGGCGCCTCAAAACGCCTTTAAGAGTTGCTCCAATTGCAAACATAATGGTCTCAATCGATTCCCCGGGTCCATATCTAACCTCCGCATTAGCAACCTCACGCGTGCCTTATATCCTTGAGACCATAAAAGGTTCTCAAAGGACGGGGAGCCTCAAAACGCCCTTAACGGCTGTTCCAAATGCAAAAATAATGGTCTCAGTCGATTCTTCAGGTCTATATCTAACCTCCGCATTAGAAACCTCACGCGTGCCTCATATCCTTGAGACCATAAAAAGTTCTCAAAGGACGGGGCGCCTCAAAACGCCTTTAAGGGTTGCTCCAATTGCAAAGTTAATGGTCTCAATCGTTTCCCCGGGTCCATATCTAACCTCCGCATTGGTAACCTCGCGCGTGCCTTATATCCTTGAGACCATAAAAGGTTCTCAAAGGACGGAGCGCCTCAAACCGCCCTTACCGGTTGTTCCAATTGCAAAAACAATGGTCTCAGTCGATTCTTCAGGTCCATATATAACCTCCGCATTAGAAACCTCACGCGTGCCTCATATCCTTGAGACCATACAAGGTTCTCAAAGGACGGGGCGCCTCAAAACGCTTTTAAGGGTTGCTCTAATTGCAAAATAATGGTCTCAATCGATTCCCCGGGTCCATATCTAACCTCCGCATTGGCAACCTCACGCGTGCCTTATATCCTTGAGACCATAAAAGGTTCTCAAAGGACGGGGCGCCTCAAAACGCCCTTAACAGCTGTTCCAATTGCAAAAACAATGGTCTCAGTCGATTCCTCAGGTCCATATCTAACATCCGCATTAGAAACCTCACGCGCGCCTCATATCCTTGAGACCATAAAAGGTTTTCAAAGGACGGGGCGCCTCAAAACGCCTTTAAGGGTTGCTCCAATTGCAAATACAATGGTATCAGTCGATTCCTCAGGTATATATCTAACCTACGCATTAGAAACCTCACGCGTGCCTCATATCCTTGAGACCATAAAAGGTTCTCAAAGGACGGGGCGCCTCAAAACGCCTTTAAGGGTTGCTCCAATTGCAAAAACAATGGTCTCAGTCGATTTTTCAGGTCCATATCTAACCTACGCATTAGAAACCTCACGCGTGCCTCATATCCTGGACACCATAAAAGGTTCTCAAAGGACGGGGCGCCTCAAAACGCCTTTAAGGGTTGCTTCAATTGCAAAATAATGGTCTCAATCGATTCCCCGGAACCATATCTAACCTCCGCATTGGCAACCTCACGCGTGCCTTATATCCTTGAGACCATAAAAGGTTCTTAAAGGACGGGGCGCCTCAAAAAGCCCTTAACGACTGTTCCAATTGCAAAAAAAGTGGTTTCAGTCGATTCTTCAGGTCCATATCTAACCTCCGCATTATAAACCTCACGCGTGCCTCATATCCTTGAGACCATAAAAGGTTCTCAAAGGACGGGGCGCCTCAAAACGCCTTTAAGGGTTGCTCCAATTGCAAAAATAATGGTCTCAATCGATTCCCCGGGTCCATATCCAACCTCCGCATTGGCAACCTCACGCGTGCCTTATATCCTTGAGACCATAAAAGGTTCTCAAAGGACGGGGCGCCTCAAAACGCCCTTAACGGCTGTTCTAATTGCAAAAACAATGGTCTCAGTCGATTCCTCAGGTCCATATCTAACCTCCGCATTAAAAACCTCACGCGTGCCTCATATCCTTGAGACCATACATGGTTCTCAAAGGACGGGGCGCCTCAAAACGCCCTTAACGGCTGTTCCAATTGCAAATACAATGGTCTCAGTTGATTCCTCATGTCCATATCTAACCTCCGCATTAGAAACCTCACGCGTGCAAAATATCCTTGAGACCATAAAAGGTTATCAAAGGACGGGGCGCCTCAAAACGCCTTTAAGGGTTGCTCCAATTGCAAAAATAATGGTCTCAATCGATTCACCGGGTCCATATCTAACCTCCGCATTGGCAACCTCACGCGTGCCTTATATCCTTGAGACCATAAAAGGTTCTCAAAGGACGGAGCGCCTCAAACCGTTCTTAACGGTTGTTCCAATTGCAAAAACAATGGTCTCAGTCGATTCTTCAGGTCCATATCTAACCTCCGCTTTATAAACCTAACGCGTGCCTCATATTCTTGAGACCATAAAAGGTTCTCAAAGGACGGGGCGCCTCAAAACGCCCTTAACGGCTGTTCCAATTGCAAAAACAATGGTCTCAGTCGATTCTTCAGGTCCATATATAACCTCCGCATTAGAAACCTCACGCGTGCCTCATATCCTTGAGACCATAAAAGGTTCTCAAAGGTTGGGGCGCCTCAAAACGCTTTTAAGGGTTGCTCTAATTGCAAAATAATGGTCTCAATCGATTCCCCGGGTCCATATCTAACCTCCGCATTGGCAACCTCACGCGTGCCTTATATCCTTGATACCATAAAAGGTTCTCAAAGGACGGGGCGCCTCAAAACGCCCTTAACAGCTGTTCCAATTGCAAAAACAATGGTCTCAGTCGATTCCTCAGGTCCATATCTAACCTGCACATTAGAAACCTCACGCGTGACTCATATTCTTGAGACCATAAAAGGTTCTCAAAGGACGGGGCGCCTCAAAACGCCTTTAAGAGTTGCTCCAATTGCAAACATAATGGTCTCAATCAATTCTCCGGGTCCATATCTAACCTCCGCATTAGCAACCTCACGCGTGCCTTATATCCTTGAGACCATAAAAGGTTATCAAAGGACGGGGCGCCTCAAAACTCCCTTAACGGCTGTTCCAAATGCAAAAACAATGGTCTCAGTCGATTCTTCAGGTCCATATCTAACCTCCGCATTAGAAACCTCACGCGTGCCTCATATCCTTGAGACCATAAAAGGTTCTCAAAGGATGGGGCGCCTTAAAACGCCTTTAAGGGTTGCTCCAATTGCAAAGATAATGGTCTCAATCGATTCCCCGGGTCCATATCTAACCTCCGCATTGGTAACTTCGCGCGTGCCTTATATCCTTGATACCATAAAAGGTTCTCAAAGGACGGGGCGCCTCAAAACGCCCTTAACGGTTGTTCCAATTGCAAAAACAATGGTCTCAGTCGATTCTTCATGTCCATATCTAACCTCCGCATTATAAACCTAACGCGTGCCTCATATTCTTGAGACCATAAAAGGTTCTCAAAGGACGGGGCGCCTCAAAACGCCTTTAAGAGTTGCTCCAATTGCAAACATAATGGTCTCAATCGATTCCCCGGGTCCATATCTAACCTCCGCATTAGCAACCTCACGCGTGGCTTATATCCTTGAGACCATAAAAGGTTCTCAAAGGACGGGGCGCCTCAAAACGCCCTTAACGGCTGTTCCAATTGCAAAAACAATGGTCTCAATCGATTCTTCAGGTCCATATCTAACCTCCGCATTAGAAACCTCACGCGTGCCTCATATCCTTGATACCATAAAAGGTTCTCAAAAGACGGGGCGCCTCAAAACGCTTTTAAGGGTTGCTCTAATTGCAAAATAATGGTCTCAATCGATTCCCCGGGTCCATATCTAACCTCCGCATTGGCAACCTCACGCGTGCCTTATATCCTTGATACCATAAAAGGTTCTCAAAGGACGGGGCGCCTCAAAACGCACTTAACAGCTGTTCCAATTGCAAAAACAATGGTCTCAGTGGATTCCTCAGGTCCCTGACCGGGCCCCTGCCTCGATCGGGTCTGATCAAGACCGGGTCCCTTCCAGGAACGAGCCCGTGTCACCAGAACGTGACCGTATCAGGAATTTGCCAGGACCGGGCCCTGTTGACGGCCGACGGCGCCCTAGTCCTGACCGGGACCCATACCACGCCTTTGTTAGCACCGGACCCCTGCCTCGATCGGCCTGACCAAACTGGGCCCCTACCAGGAGCGGGCCCGTATCAAGAATCTGCAAGGACCGGACCCTGTTGTGACCGGGCTCTCGTCCTGACCGGGCCCCATATCACGCCTTTGCCAGCACCGGGCCCCTGCCTCGATCGGGCCTGACCAAGACCGGGCCCCTACCAGGACCGTATCAATCATTTGCAAGGACCGGGCCCTGTTGTGACCGGGCCCTCGACCTGACCCCATATCACGCCTCTCCCAGGACCGGGGCCCTATCTTGGTCGGATCCCTACCAGGAACGGGCCCCTACCTGGAACAGGCCCCTACCAGGAACAGGCCCCTACCATGAACGGGCCCCTATCTTGAAGGGGCCCGTATCAAATAATTTGCTAGGAGCCGGGCCCTCGTCCTGATCGGGCCCCATATGCCGCCTTTGCCAGCACCGGGCCCCTGCCTCGATCGGACCTGACCAAGACTGGGCCCCTACCAGAAAGGGGCCCGTATCAAGATAATTCAAGGACCAGGCCCTGTTCTGACCGGGCCCCATGCCACGCCTTTGCCAGCACTGGGCCCCTGCCTCGATCGGGCCCCTACCAGGAGCGGGCCCGTATCAAGAATATGCAAGGACCGGGCCCTCGTCCTGACCGGGCCCCATATCACGCCTTTGCCAGCACCGGGCCCCTGCCTTGATCAGGCCTTACCAAGACCGGGCCCCTGCCAGGGGCCCGGTACTGGCAAAGACGTGATATGGGGCCCGGTGAAGACGAAGGCCCGGTCACAACAGGGCCCGGTCCAAGGCTGTATAAACCAGGTAGAACACTCCGGCCGAAAAAGTGATGACAAACACTAATTTAGTAGCCGCGACCCCGGAGTCGCTGTGACGTAGAAGGCGGGGGACGCGGCCGGCCGGCCGCCGTACACAACATTAGTGCGGGCGTGTCTGAAGCTTAGATCGTGTTTAGTTTCTTTGTTTACCGGTCGATTTCAAAACTTTTAATATGTAATATGTCACAAATCAACCGCTCGGCCGGATGCCGCTAAAAAATGCAATCAGACCAATATTTGCTGTTATATCTGCGCAAAGTTCAACGATTAGGTACTAGAGCTGCCACTTTTCAGGCCTGTGACTACCCGCGCCGCGCCCAAAACACTGTTCAACTACCCACCACTATCCACGTGCTCAAATAAGCTGTCAACTACCCACAACTACCCTCACCATAAATTGTACTATTTTGAGATTGAAGAAAATTAAAGCAAAAACCTTTAAATTATGCAAATTCATGCAATAAACTTGAATGATATTGCTGAAATGAAAGCGCATTCACTGAAATACCGGTTAAAACTTTCCTTTTTGGAAAAGTTGAAAATTCTGCTACCCACTTCAGCCAAATGATTGCTTGTGCTACCCACAGCTACCCACGTGGGTAGTAACTACCCACGTCTCCGGTCTCATGGGTAAGCGGGTAGAAAAGTGGCACCTCTATTAGGTACGGCCGACCGCCGCTCGAAACGATGATAAGTGTATTTTGATGCCATTACCCATACCCGGCGTGGAAAATGTGAATGTATCGCAATGAATTGCCTAGGGAGACATAAAGCCTCATCAAATATATTGTATTTGTTTGGCATTGTTATTCCTTCTCGTGCCATAGTACAGGCGCGGATCCAAGATTTCGGTCAGGGGGGAGCGTATCCAAGATTTCGGCCAGATACAAAAAGTTGCGCCCTACGCACGCTTGGCGGGGGCGACATGGGCGCGACCCGGGCTCAGGGGGGGGGGGGCTTGGGGCTCCCTGTCCCTAGCGCCCTTAGACTTTTCTTATAGCTGAATGTCTGGGAAATTTATGAAATGGTATAGGATCTGAATCGTGATAATTTTTTTTGGCATGTAAGTCGTTGCTGCACCCCCGACGGCGCAAACAGGAATGTACCCTATGCACCTTCACCCCTATGTCCTGTAACTCATAGGTCACATTATTATCATTAATTGTAGTCATTACTATAGACACTTGGCAATTTGTGTTCATTAGTGCAAGCCACAGGTCCACAGCACAGGACCAGTAACATTAGGTACTACTCAGTGGCGGCGAATAAGGGGTGGGGGTACCATATAGTATATATTAATATATCAATATATCAATATATCATTATATCAATATATCAGTATATCAGTATATCAATATATAAATATATCAATCTATCAATATTATATCAATTTATATATATATATATATATATATATATATATATATATATATATATATATATATATATATATATATATATATATATATATATATATATATATATATATATATATATATATATATATATATATATATATCAAAATATCAATATATCAATATATCAATATATCAAAATATCAATATATTAATATATCAATATATCAATATATCAATATATCAATATATCAATATATCAATATTTTAATATATCAACATATCAGTATATCAATATATCAAAATATCAATCTATCAATGAATCAATATATCAATATATCAATACATCATTATATCATTATATCATTATGTCAATATATCAATATACAAATATGTAAATATTTATATATATAAATATATAGATATATAAATATGTAATTATATATCAATATATCAATATATCAATATATCAATATATCAATATCAACATATCAATATTTCAATATTTCAATATATAATTATATCAATATATCAACATATCAATATATCAATATATCAATATATCAATATATCAATATATCAAGATATCAATATCTCAATATATCAATATATCAATATATCAATATATCAATATATCAATACATAAATATGTAAATATGTAAATATATCAATATATAAATATATAATGTATTGCAGTTGAGACAGGTTTGAAACATACAGGAACAATACAATCCGATAAACGCGTTTCGACTTAAAGTCTTCGTCAGTATCGGTTTCGTAAAAAACAAAGATTATATTTTTATTTTTTTTAAAGATTGATCTGTATCGGTAAATATCGATACAGATCAATCTTTGTGTTATTTTACGAAACCGATACTGACGAAGTCGAAACGCGTTTATCGGATTGTATTGTTCCTGTATGTTATAAATATATAAATATATAAATATATAAATATATGAATATATAAATATATAAATATATAAATATATAAATATATGAATATATGAATATATGAATATATAAATATATAGATATATGAATATATTAATATATTAATATATAAATATATTAATATATCAATATATCAATATATCAATATATCAAAATATCAATATATCAATATATCGATATATCGATATATCGATATATCAATGTATCAATATATCAATATATCAATATATCAATATATCAATATATCATTACATAATTATACAAAATTATATCAAAATATCAATATAACAATATATCAATATATCAATATATCATTATATAATTATACAAATATATCAATATATCAATATATAAATTTATCATTATATAAATATATCAATATATCAATATATCAATAGATCAGTATATCAAAAGATCAGTATATCAAAATATCGATATATCAATATATCAATATATCAATATGTCAATGTCAATATATCAATATATCAATATATCTATATCAATATATCATATCAATATATCAGTATATCGATATATCAATATATCAATATATCAATATATCAGTATATCAACGTATCCATATATCCATATATCCATATCAATATATCAATTTATGATTATATAAATATATCAATATATCAATATATCATATCTAGATATCAATATATCAATATATCAATATATCAATATAACATTACATAATTATAAAAAATATATATCAAAATATAAATATAACAATATATCAATATATCATTATATAATTATACAAATATATCAATATATCAATATATCAATTTATGATTATATAAATATATCAATATATCAATATATCAATATATCAATATATCAATATATCAATAGATCAGTATATCAAAATATCGATATATCGATGTATCAATATATCAATATATCAATATATCAATATGTCAATATATCAATATATCAATATATCAATATATCATTATATCAATATATCAGTATATCGTTAAAAAAAGTTGTACAAAATGATCATTTGTGCTAATAATATATTATTTTAATCAAAAGAAAAGCCGAACAATTCTACCGCGTTTCGATTAACAAATCAGCATCAGAGAATGATGAAAACATAACAGTTTTTGCGTCAAAAACCAAGAACACTGTCACGAGTCAATCACTTCAACACGTCCTCTAGTGGGAACATTTCATCGCTTACATACTAAAACGCTGTCAATGCATTACTATACTGACATACGCTGTCATAACCGTTTACTCTGCAAATCATACGAAACATGTGATTTAGCTTCCCGTTTTTTGTTTTTTTTTTGTCTCGACTTTTAGGAAGCTTTAATAGTTTACGGCTCAATTGAGTCGGTATAAATATTGTAACCACAAATCCTCTGTTAGCTACTTTCAACATGACTCGTATACGTTACGGTGATTGTTATCTATCGATTGTCTTACCTTGTGCCTTTGTACGAGAGATGACATAGCAGTGTATGATTTGCAGAGTAAACGGTTATGACAGCGTATGTCAGTATAGTAATGCATCGACAGTGTTTTAGTACGTAAGCGATGAAATGCTCCCACTAGAGGACGTGTTGAAGTGATTGACTCGTGACAGTGTTCTTGGTTTTTGACGCAAAAACTGTTATGTTTTCATCATTCTCTGATGTTGATTTGTTAATCGAAACGCGGTAGAATTGTTCGGCTTTTCTTTTGATTAAAATAATATATTATTAGCACAAATGATCATTTTGTACAACTTTGTTTACAATGAACAAGTTGCTAAACGTTCTCCAATTCTTATCAAACTTATCAGTATATCAATATATCAATATATCAATATATCACTATATCACTTTATCACTATATAGTGATATAAGTGATACTAATATATAATATATCAATATATCAGTATATCAACATATCCATATATCCATATATCCATATCAATATATCCATTTATGATTATATAAATATATCAATATATCAATATATCAATATATCAATATATCATTATATCGTATCAATATATTAATATATCAATATCTCAATATATCAATATATCAGTATATCAGTATATCAGTATATCAGTGTATCAATATATAAATATATCAATCTATGAATATATAAATATATCAATATAACAATATATCTTATTAATATATCAATATATAAATATATCAATATATCAATATATCAATATATCAAAATATCAAAATATCAATATATCAATATATCAATATATCAATATATCAATATATCAATATACCAATATAACAATATATCAAGATATCAATATACCGATATATCAATATATCATATCAATATATCAATATATCAATATTTTAATATATCAACATATCATTATATCAATATATCAAAATATCAATCTATCAATGAATCAATATATCAATATATCAACATATAAATATATCAATATATCAATGTATCAATATATCATTATATCAATATATCAATATATCAATATATCAATATATCAATATAAAAATATGTAAATATGCATATATATAAATATATAAATATGTAATTATACAAATATATAAATATATAAATATATAAATATATAAATTTATAAATATATAAATATATAAATATATAAATATATGAATATATGAATATATAAATATATAAATATATGAATATATGAATATATCAATATATCAATATATCAATATATCAAAATATCAATATATCAATATATCAATATATCGATATATCGATATATCGATATATCAATGTATCAATATATCAATATATCAATATATTAATATATTATTACCTAATTATTAAAAAAATATATCAAAATATCAATATAACAATATATCAATATATCAATATATCATTATATAATTATACAAATATATCAATATATCAATATATCAATTTATGATTATATAAATATATCAATAATCAATATATCAATAGATCAGTATATCAAAATATCGATATATCAATATATCAATATATCATATCAATATATCAGTATATCAATATATCAATATATCAATATATCAATATATCACTATATCACTATATAGTGATATAGTGATACTAATATATAATATATCAATATATCAGCATATCAACATATCCATATATCCATATATCCATATCAATATATCCATTTATGATTATATAAATATATCAATGTATCAATATATCAATATATCAATATATCAGTATATCAGTATATCAAAATATCGATATATCGATATATCAATATATCAATATATCAGTATATCAGTATATCAGTATATCAGTATATCAGTGTATCAATATATAAATATATCAATCTATGAATATATCAATATATCAATATAACAATATACCATATCAATATATCATTATATCAAAATATAAATATATAAATATATCAATATATCAATATATCAAAATATAAATATATAAATATATCAATATATCAATATAACAATATATCAATATATCAAGGTATCAATATATCAATATATCAATATATCATTATATCAATATATCAATATATCAATATATCAATATATCATTCGTAGTATATCAATATATCAATATATCAATATATTCATATTTTAATATATCAACATATCAGTATATCAATATGTCAAAATATCAATCTATCAATGAATCAATATATCAATATATCAACATATAAATATATCAATATATCAATATATCAATATATCATTATATCAATATATCAATATAAAAATATGTAAATATGCATATATATAAATATATAAACATATAAATATGTAATTATACAAATATATAAATATATAAATATATAAATATATAAATATATAAATATATAAATATATAAATATATAAATATATGAATATATCAATATATAAATATATGAATATATCAATATATGAATATATCAATATATCAATATATCAATATATCAATATATCAATATATCAATATATCGATATATCGATATATCACTGTATCAATATATCAATATATCAATATATCAATATATTATTACATAATTATTTTAAAAAATCTATCAAAATATCAACATAACAATATATCAATATATCAATATATCATTATATAATTATACAAATATATCAATCTATCAATATATCAATTTATGATTATATAAATATATCTAGATATCAATATATCAATAGATCAGTATATCAAAATATCGATATATCGATATATCAATATATCAATATATCAGTATATCAGTATATCAGTATATCAGTATATCAGTGTATCAATATATAAATATATCAATCTATAAATATATCAATATATCAATATAACAATATATCATATCAATATATCAATATATCAATATATCAAAATATGAATATATCAATATATCAATATATCAAAATATAAATATATCAATATATCAATATATCAATATAACAATATATCAATATATCAAGGTATCAATATATCAATATATCAATATATCAATATATCATTATATCAATATATCAATATATCAATATATCATTCATAGTATATCAATATATCAATATATTAATATTTTAATATATCAACATATCAGTATATCAATGTGTCAAAATATCAATCTATCAATGAATCAATATATCAATATATCAACATATAAATATATCAATATATCAATATATCAATATATCAATATATCATTATATCAATATATCAATATAAAAATATGTAAATATGCATATATATTAATATATAAATATATAAATATGTAATTATACAAATATATAAATATATCAATATATCAATATATCAATATATCAATATATCAATGTATCAATATATCAATATATCAATATAGCAATATATCATATTATCAATATATCAATATATCAATATATGAATATATCATATCAATATATCAATATATCAATATATCAATATATCAATATATCATTCGTAGTATATCAATATATCAATATATCAATATATCAATATTTTAATATATCAACATATCAGTATATCAATATATCAAAATAGCAATCTATCAATGAATCAATATATCAATATATCAACATATAAATATATCAATATATCAATATAAAAATATGGAAATATGCATATATATATAAATATATAAATATATAAATATGTAATTACACAAATATATAAATATACAAATATATCAATATATCAATATATCAATATATCTCATCTCATCTCATCTCATATATTTGTCATCAGTCAGTCATTCTCAATGTACAGGTACATGACCTCGATTGGTGTAAAAGTGCAATAATGCACTTACATCGCGACACCTTTCGAGCCTACATACACATGTCAGTGGGGTGCCGCCCGACGTCTCGCAGCCGCCGCCCGCCACCACGCACACTGCTGCACTGTAGCGGACTAGCACTGGCGCCGGCGGTCGCAGGACTGGCCGGGTCGCAGAGGTCACGGTTGTATCCGGGCAGCGGGCCCAGCGGCCACCCGGTCACGTGACCTGGCAGTCACCGACCCACCGCCCTGATTAACCGCTGTAGGTTGGGTCTAGGTACCAACACGCTTGGTTGCATTAATTAATTGGTGAAATGTGCTACCGCGAAGTCATCCCCCGGGCTCAACGTCCTACCATGGAGCAAGATATCCAATTTCCCTTTGCGATTCATGCAATTAAACTCAAGCTTCATGATTGCATTTACTTTTGTTGTCATTATCTCTCTCGGAAATGCATACTTTGAACAAGCCAAAAGACAGGGTCCTACGTCCTCATTGTTTCGGCCTTGACCACAGTCACAGTAGGGAGATTCGCTTTTTTGTATTTGGTAAGTATGACAGTTAAGGCTAGACATTCCTACCCTCATGCGCGTTAAAAGTGAATTATTTGTTTTGGAGCCAAATGTATAGTAGTTAAGTGGTTTTTCTATTTTTGAGTGATCTCTCAGTCGTTTTTTGAAAAAGGATTGAGAGCTAATCTCTCTGATGCTTTGAGGTAGCTTGTTCGTTAGTTTTGTGGTGCTAGGCAGGAATGAGTTTTTGAATAGGCAGGTTCTGAAGGTAAATTCAGTTCTCTGGTGGACGTTACGAAGTGTCCGTTTGTCGGGATTGTTCCGGTCGGAGGGCAGCAGTCGCTGGATATAGGCCGGGGTATCACCAGACGTCAGCCGATTGAAAAATGTCATTCTGTGGATTTCGCGCCTTGTTTTTAGTGAGATATTAATATATCAATGTATCAATATATCAATATATCAATATATCAATATATCAATATATCATTATATAATTATACAAATATATCAAAATATCAATATAACAATATATCAATATATCATATAATTATAAAATATATATATATATATCAATATATCAATATATCAATTTATGATTATGTAAATATATCAATATATCAATATATCAATATATCAATATATCAATATATCAATATATCAATATATCAGTATATCAAAATATCGATTTATCGGTATATCAATATATCAATATATCAATATGTCAATATATCAATATATCAATATATCAATATATCAATATATCAATATATCATATCAATATATCAATATATCATATCAATATATCAATATATCATATCAATATATCAATATATCAGTATATCAATATATCAATATATCACTATATCACTATATAGTGATATAGTGATACTAATATATAATATATCAATATATCAGTATATCAACATATCCATATATCCATATATCCATATCAATATATCAATTTATGATTATATAAATATATAAATATATAAATATATCTATATATCAATATATCAGCATATCAAAATATCGATATATCGATATATCAATATATCAATATATCAATATGCCAATATATCAATATATTAGTATATCAATATATCAATATATCAATATATCAATATATCAATATACCAATATATCATGATATCATTATATCAATATATTAATATATCAATATATCAATATATCATTATATCAATATATCAGTATATCAGTATATCAGTATATCAATATATAAATTTATCAATATATCAATATATCAATATATCAATATAACAATATATCATATCATGATTAAGAAGAAGATGGAATTATTGAACTGGGACATTTCGATACTTTATATATACATATATTGTACACCAGTTGTAAGGTTTGTAGCGGAAGCTTTCGAACACTTCTGTGCTCTTCGTCAGCCTGGTTGGGGTACACAGTTCTGGTTGGTGAATTATGTACCCCAACCAGGCTGACGAAGGGCAGCCTGGTTAGTGTTCGAAAGCTTCCGCAACAAACATTACAACTGGTGTACAATATATGTATATATTTAATATCATATCCATATATCAATATATCAATATATCAATATTTTAATATATCAACATATCAGTATATCAATATATCAAAATATCAATATATCAATGAATCAATATATCAATATATCAACATATAAATATATCAATATATCAATATATCAATATATCAATATATCAATATATCATTATATCATTATATCAATATATCAATATAAAAATATGTAAATATGTATATTTATAAATATATAAATATATAAATATGTAATTATACCAATATATAAATATATAAATATATAAATATATAAATATATAAATATATAAATATATAAATATATTAATATATCAATATTTCAATATCAATATATCAATATATCAATATGTAAATATATCAATATTAAATATATCAATATATCAATATATCAATATATCAATATATCCATAAATGAATATATCAATATATTAATATATCAATATATCAGTATATATCAATATATCAATATATCAATATATCAAAATGCCAATATATCAAAATATAAATATAACAATATATCAATATATCAATATATCAATATATCATTATATAAGTATACAAATATATCAATATATCAATTTATGATTATATAAATATATAAATATATCAATATATCAATATATCAGTATATCAAAATATCGATATATTGATATATCAATAAATCAATATATCAATATGTCAATACATCAATATATCAATATATGAAATTGATATAATGATATATTGATATAATTATATCACGATATATTGATATTTTGATATATTGATAAATTGATATATTGATATATTGATATATTGATATATTGATATATTGATATATTGATATATTGATATATTGATATATTGATATATTGATATATTGATACATTGATACATTGATATATTGATATATCGATATATCGATATATTCACAATATATCAATATATCATATCAATATATCAATATATCAATATATGAGGATATCAATATATATCAATATATCAATGTATCAATATATCAATATATGAATATATGAATATATGAATATATCGATATATCGATATATCGATATATCAATGTATCAATATATTAATATATCAATATATCAATATATCAATATATCATTCTATAATTATACAAATATATCATTACATAATTATACAAATATATCAAAATATCAATATAACAATATATCAATATATTAATATATCATTATATCATTATAAAAATATATCAATATATCAATATATCACTTTATGATTATATAAATATATCAATATATCAATATATCAATATATCAATATATCAATATATCCATAAATGAATATATCAATATATTAATATATCAATATATCAGTATATCTATATATCAATATATCAATATATCAAAATGTCAATATATCAAAATATAAATATAACAATATATCAATATATCAATATATCAATATATCATTATATAAGTATACAAATATATCAATATATCAATTTATGATTATATAAATATATAAATATATCAATATATCAATATATCAGTATATCAAAATATCGATATATTGATATATCAATAAATCAATATATCAATATGTCAATACATCAATATATCAATATATGAAATTGATATAATGATATATTGATATAATTATATCACGATATATTGATATTTTGATATATTGATAAATTAATATATTGATATATTGATATATTGATATATTGATATATTGATATATTGATATATTGATACATTGATACATTGATATATTGATATATCGATATATCGATATATTCACAATATATCAATATATCATATCAATATATCAATATATCAATATATGAGGATATCAATATATATCAATATATCAATGTATCAATATATCAATATATGAATATATGAATATATGAATATATCGATATATCGATATATCGATATATCAATGTATCAATATATTAATATATCAATATATCAATATATCAATATATCATAATATAATTATACAAATATATCATTACATAATTATACAAATATATCAAAATATTAATATAACAATATATCAATATATTAATATATCATTATATCATTATAAAAATATATCAATATATCAATATATCAATTTATGATTATATAAATATATCAATATATCAATATATCAATATATCAATATATCAATATATCAATATATCAGTATTTCAAAATATCGATATATCGATGTCAATATATCAATAAATCAATGTGTCAATATATCAATATATCAATATATCAATATTTCAACATATCCATATATCCATATATCCAGGGTCCTATAATTGCTTTGGAGCTGGGGTGCAGAGTGGAAAATTCTGTCTAAAAATAAGCACATAGAGTGGAAAATTCAACCAAAAAACTCAAGCTTTATCAAATCACCTGCTCACCAGAATTAGTTATTACCTATGCGAATTCTTACCTGGCTTTCCCTCTACAATATATGTCCCTATCATTACATCCATAAGTCAGTATCAGGGTTACAATTCTTCAATGCATTTTAAAATAAGGAGTGGAAAAATTCACATTAAAACTTGGGAAAAAGAGTGGAAAAATAGTATCCATAGGGTGTCGCTTTCCAATCAAAATTTCCAATCCTAGGACACTGCATATATCCATATCAATATATCAATTTATGATTATATAAATATATCAATATATCAATATATCAATATAGCAATATAGCAATATATCAATATATCAATATATGAGGATATCAATATATCAATATATAAATATACCAATGTATCAATATATCAATATATCAATATATCAATATATCGATATATCAATATATCAATGAATGAATATATCAATATATCATATCAATATAGCAATATGTCAATATATCAATATATCAATATATCAATATATCAATATATCAATATATCAATATATCAATATTTCAGTATATCATTATATCAATATATCAATATAAAAATATGTAAATATGTATATTTATAAATATATGAATATATAAGCATATAAATATATAAATATGTAATTATACAAATATATAAATATATAAACATATAAATATATAAATATATAAATTTATAAATATATATATCAATATAAATATATCAATATATCAATATATCAATATTTAAATATATCAATATATCAATATATCAATATATCAATATATTAATATATCAATATATCAGTATATCAGTATATCAATATATCAATATGTCAATATATCAAAATATCAATATATCAATATATCAATATATCAATATATCATTATATAAGTATACAAATATATCAATATATCAATATATCAATTTATGATTATATAAATATATCAATATATCAATCTATCAATATATCAATATATCAATATAACAATATATACATGTATCATTATATCAATATATCAATATATCAATATATCAATATATCAATATATCATTAGTAGTATATCAATATATCAATATATCAATATTTTAATATATCAACATATTAGTATATCAATATATTAAAATATCAATCTATCAATGAATCAATATATCAATATATCAACATATAAATATATCAATATCTCAATATATCAATATATCATTATATCATTATATCAATATATCAATATATCAATATACAAATATGTAAATATACATATATATATAAATATATAAATATATAAATATATAAATATATAAATATACAAATATGTAATTATACAAATATATCAATATATCAGTATATCAATATATCAATATATCAATATATCAATATATCAATATATCAATATATCAATATATCAATATATCATTATAAAATTATACAAATATATCAAAATATCAATATAACAAAATATAAATATATCAATATATCATTATATAATTATAAAAAATATATCAATATATAAATATATCAATTTATGATTATATCAATATATCAATATATTAATGTATCAGTATATCAAAATATCGATTTGTCGATAAATCAATATATCAATATGTCAATATTTCAATATATCAATATATCAATATATCAATATATCATTATATCAATATATCAGTATATCAATATATCAATATATCACTATATAGTGATATAGTGATACTAATATATAATATATCAATATATCAGTATATAAATATATCCATAGATCCATATATTTATATCAATATATCAATTTATGATTATATAAATATATCAATATATCAATATATCAATATATCAATATATCAGTATATCAAAATGTTGATATATCGATATATCAATATATCAGTATGTCAATATATCAATATATAAATATATCAATATACCATGATATCATTATATCAATATATGAATATATTAATATATCAATATATCAATATATCGATATATCAATATATGAATATATCATATCAATATATCAGTATATCAGTATATCAGTATATCAATATATCAATCTATCAATATATCAATATATCAATATAACAATATATCATATCAATATATCAATATATAAATATATCAATATATAAATATATCAAAATATCAATATATCAATATATCAATATATCAATATATCAATATATCAATATTTTAATATATCAACATATCAGTATATCAATATATCAAAATATAAATATATAAATGTATCAATATATCAATATATCAACATATAAATATATCAATATATCGATATAACAATATATCATATCAATATATCATATCAATATATCAATATATCAACATATAAATATATAAATATATTTAAATATCAATATTAATATAAATATATCAATTTATCAATATATCAATATATAAATATATCAATATATCAATATATCAATATATCAACATATCAATATATCAATATTTTAATATATCAACATATCAGTATATCAATATATCAAAATATAAATATATCAATGAATCAATATATCAATATATCAACATATAAATATATCAATATATCAATATATCAATATATCAATATATCAATACATCATTATATCATTATATCAATATATCAATATAAAAATATGTAAATATGTATATATATATATATATATATATATATAAATATATATATCAATGTATAAATATATAAATATATAAATATATAAATATATAAATATATAAATATATAAATATATAAATATATAAATATATAAATATATAAATATACAAATATATAAATATATAAATATACAAATATATAAATATGAAATTATACAAATATATAAAAAATATATTAATAAATACATATATAAATATATCAATATATCAATATATCAATATATCAATATATCAATATTTCAATACATCAATATATCAATATATCAATATATCAATATATCAATATATGAATATATCGATATTTCGATATTTCGATATATCAATGTATCAATATATCAATATATCAATATATCAATATAACAATATATCAATATATTATTACATAATTATAAAAAATATGTCAAAATATCAATATAACAATATATCAATATATCAATATATCATTATATAATTATACAAATATATCAATATATCAATGTATCAATTTACGATTATATAATTATATCAATATATCATTATATAATTATAAATATATATAAATATATCAATATATCAATTTATGATTATATAAATATATCAATATATCAATATATCAATAGATCAGTATATCAAAATTTTCGATATATCAATATTTCAATATGTCAATATATAAATATATCAATATATCAATATATCAATATACCAATATACCATTATATCAATATATCAGTATATCAATATATCAATATATCAATATATCAATATATCACTATATCACTATATAGTGATATAGTGATAATAATTTATAATATATCAATATATCAGTATATCAACATATCCATATATCCATATATCCATATCAATATATCAATTTATGATTATATAAATATATAAATATATCAATATATCAATATATCAATATATCAATATATCAATATATCAATATATCAACATGTCAACATATCAATATATCAATGTATCAATATATGAATATATCTATATCAATATATCAATATATCAACATATCAATATATCAATATATCAATACATAAATATGTAATTATGTAAATATGTAAATATATGAATATATCGATATATAAATATATAAATATATAAATATATAAATATATAAATATATCAATATATGAATATATAAATATATAAATATATACATATATCAATATATCAATATATCAATATATCAATATATCAATATATCAATATATCCAAATATCAATATATCAATATATCAATATATCAATATATCGATATATCGATATATCGATATATCGATATATCGATATATCGATATATCGATATATAAATGTATCAATATATCAATATATCAATATATTATTACATAATTATTAAAAATATATCAAAATATCAATATAATAATATATCAATATAACATTATATAATTATACAAATATATCAATATATCAATTTATGATTATATAAATATATCAAGATATCAATATATCAATATATCAATAGATCAGTATATCAAAATATCGATATATCAATATATCTATATCCTTATATCAATATATCAGTATATCAATATATCAATATATCAATATATCACTATATCACTATATAGTGATATAGTGATACTAATATATAATATATCAGTATATCAACATATCCATATATCCATAGCAATATATCCATTTATGATTATATAAATATATCAATATATCAAAATATCAATATATCAATATATCAGTATATCAAAATATCGATATATCGAAATATCAATATATCGATATATCAATATGTAAATATATCAATATATCAATATATCATTATATCAATATATCAATATATCCATATATCAATATATCAGTATATCAGTATATCAGTATATCAGTATATCAGTATATCAGTATATCAGTATGTCAGTGTATCAATATATAAATATATCAATCTATGAATATATCAATATATCAGTATAACAATATATCATATCAATATATCAATATATCAATATATCAATATATCAATATATCAAAATATCAATATATCCATATATCAATATATCAATATATCAAAATATAAATATATCAATATATCAATATAACAATATATCAATATAACAATATATCAATATATCAAGATATTAATATGTCAATATATCAATATATCATTATATCAATATATCAATATATCAATATATCAATATATCATTCGTAGTATATCAATATATCAATATATTAATATTTTAATATATCAACATATCAGTATATCAATATATCAAGATATAAATCTATCAATGAATCAATATATCAATATATCATTATATCAATATATGAATATAAAAATATGTAAATATGCATCTATATAAATATCTAAATATGTAATTATACAAATATGTAAATATATAAATATATAAATATAACAATATATCACTGTATCAATATATCAATATATGAAGATATCAATATATCAATATATCAGTATATCAAAATATCGATATATCGATATATCAATATATCAATATATCAATATATCAATATGTCAATATATCAATATATCAATATATCAATATATCAATATGTCCATATATCAATATATCAATATATCAATACATAAATATGTAAATATATAAATATATAAATATATAAATATATAAATATATAAATTTATGAATATATGAATATATCAATATACAAATATATGAATATATGAATATATCAATATATCCATATATGAATATATGAATATATGAATATATGAATATATCGATATATCGATATATCAATATATCAATATATCAATGTATCAATATATCAATATATCATTACATAATTATAAAAAAAAATATTTCAAAATATCAATATAACAATATATCAATATATCAATATATCATATAATTATACAAATATATGAATATATGAATATATCAATTTATGATTATATAATTATATCAATATATCAATATATGATTATATAATTATACAAATATATCAATATATCAATATATCAATTTATGATTATATAAATATATCAATATATCAATATATCAATAGATCAGTATATCAATATATCGATATATCAATATATCAATATATAAATATGTCAATATATCAATATATCAATATATCATTATATCAATATATCAGTATATCAATATATCAATATATTAATATATTAATATATCAATATATCACTTTATCACTATATAGTGATATAGTGATACTAATATATAATATATCAATATATCAGTATATCAACATATCCATATATCCATATATCCATATCAATATATTAATTTATGATTATATAAATATATCAATATATCAATATATCCATATATCAATATATCAACATATCAGTATATCAATATATCAATATATCAATATATCAATATATTAATATATAAATATATCATTACATAAATATGTAATTATGTAAATATATAAATATATAAATATATAAATATATAAATATATAAATATATAAATATATGAATATATGAATATATAAATATATAAATATATAAATATATGAATATATCAATATATCAATATATCAATATATCAATATATCAATATATCAATATATCAACTATATCAATATATAAATATATCGATATATCAATATATCGATATATCAATGTATCAATATATCAATATATCAATATATCAATATATTATTACATAATTATTTTTATAAAAAAATATCAAAATATCCATATAACAATATATCAATATATCATTATATAATTATACAAATATATCAATATATCAATATATCAATTTATGATTATATAAATATATCAAGATATCAATATATCAATATATCAATAGATCAGTATATCAAAATATCGATATATCAATATATCAATATATAATTATATCAATATATCAGTGTATCAATATATCAATATATCAATATGTCACTATATCACTATATAGTGATATAGTGATACTAATATATAATATATCAATATATCAGTATATCAACATATCCATATATCCATATATCCATATCAATATATCCATTTATGATTTATGTTTATCGACGTGGTTGCTAGAAAACCCACATTGTGGAAGCACCTAAATACATACATACATACATACATATATCAATATATCAAAATATCAATATATCAATATATCAATATATCAATATATCAATATTTTAATATATCAATATATCAATATATCAATATTTTAATATATCAACATATCAGTATATCAATATATCAAAATATCAATCTATCAATGAATCAATATATCAATATATCAACATATAAATATATAAATATATAAATATGTAATTATACAAATATATAAATATATAAATATATCAATATATCAATATATCAATATCAATATATCAATATATAAATATGTAAATATATGAATATTTAAATATATCACTATATCACTATATCAATATATCAATATATCAATATATCAATATATCAGTATATCAATATATCAATATATCAATATATCAATATGTCAATATATCAAAATATCAATATAACAATGTATCAATATATCAATATATCAATATATCAATACATCAATATATCATTATATAAGTATACAAATATATCAATATATCAATATATCAATTTATGATTATATAAATATATCAATATATCAATATATCAATATATCAGTATATCAAAATATCGATATATTGATATCAATAAATCAATATATCAATATGTCAATATATCAATATATCAATATATCAAATTGATATAATGATATATTTATATAATTATATCACGATATATTGATACATTTATATATTTATACATTGATATATTGATATATTGATATATTGATATATTGATATATTGATATATTGATATATTGATATATTGATATTTTGATATATTGATATATTGAAATATTGAAATATTGATATATTGATATATTGATATATTGATATATTGATATATTGATATATCGATGTATCGATATATTCACAATATATCAATATATCATATCAATATATCAATATATCAATATATGAGGATATCAATATATATCAATATATCAATATATCAATATATCAATATATGAATATATGAATATATCGATATATCGATATATCGATATATCAATGTATAAATATATGAATATATCAATATATCAATATATCAATATATCAATATATCAACATATCAATATATCAATATATCAATATATCAATATATCATATAATTATAAAAATATATCCAAATATCAATATAACAATATATCAATATATCAATATATCATTATATCATTATAAAAATATATAAATATATCAATATATCAATTTATGATTATATAAATATATCAATATATCAATTTATGATTATATAAATATATCAATATATCAATATATCAATATATCAATATATCAATATATCAATATCTCAATATATCAGTATATTAAAATATCGATATATCGATATGTCAATATATAAATAAATCAACGTGTCAATATATCAATATATCAATATATCAATATATCAATATATCATTATATCGATATATCGGTATGTCAATATATCAATATATCAATATATCAATATATCAATATTTCAATATATCAATATATCAATATATCAATATTTTAATATATCAACATATCAGTATATCAATATATCAAAATATCAATATATCAATGAATCACTATATCAATATATCAACATATAAATATATCAATATATCAATATATCAATATTTAAATATATCATTATATCAATATACCAATATAAAAATATGTAAATATGTATATTTATAAATATATAAATATATAAATATGTAATTATACAAATATTTAAATATACACATATATAAATATATCAATATATCAATATATCAATATATCAATATATCAATATCGATATATCAATATATCAATATGTAAATATATAAATATTTAAATATATGAATATATGAATATATCAATATATCAATATATTAATATATCTATATATCAATATATCAATATGTCAATATATCAAAATATCAATATAACAATAGATAAATATATCAATATATCAATATATCAATATATCATTATATAAGTATATAAATATATCAATATATCAATTTATGATTATATAAATATATCAATATATCAATATATCAATTATATCAGTATATCAAAATATCGATATATTGATATATCAATAAATCAATATATCAATATGTCAATGTATAAATATATCAATATATCAATATATCAAATTGATATAATGATATATTGATATAATTATATCACGATATATTGATATATTGATATATTGATATATTGATATATTGATATATTGATATATTGATATATTGATATATTGATATATTGATATATTGATATATTGATATATTGATATATTGATATATTGATATATTGATATATTGAAATTTTGAAATATTGATATATTGATATATTGATATATTGATATATTGATATATTGATATATTGATATATCGATATATCGATATATTCACAATATATCAATCTATCATTATATCAATATATCAATATATCAATATATGAGGATATCAATATATATATATATATATATATAAATATATCAATATATCAATATATGAATATATGAGTATATGAATATATCGATATATCGATATATCAATGTATCAATATATCAATATATCAATATATCAATATATCAATATATCAATATATCAATATATTATTATATAATTATAAAATATATCAAAATATCAACATAACAATATATAAATATATCATTATATCATTATACAAATATATCAATATATAAATTTATGATTATATAAATTTATAAATATATCAATATATCATTATATCAGTATATCAAAATATCGATATATCGATATGTCAATATATAAATAAATAAATGTGTCAATATATCAATATATCAATATATCATTATATCGATATATCGGTATATCAATATATCAATATATTAATATATCACTATATCACTATATAGTGATATAGTGATACTAATATATAATATATCAATATATCAGTATATCAACATATCCATATATCCATATATCCAGGGTCCTAGAATTGCTTTGGAGCTGGGGTGCAGAGTGGGAAATTCGGGCTAAAAATAAGCATATAGAGTGGAAAATTCAACCAAAAAACTCAGCTTTATCAATATTGAATCACCTGCTCACCAGAATTAGTTATTACCTATGTCAATTCTTACCTGGCTTTCCCTCTACAGGCTGTCCCTATCATTACATCCATAAGTCAGTATCAGGGTTACAATTGTTCAATGCATTTTAAAATAAGGAGTGGAAAATTCACATTAAAACTTGGAAAAAGAGTGGAAAAATAGTATCCATAGGGTGTCGTTTTCCACCAAAATTTCCCAATCCTAGGACACTGCATATATCCATATCAATATATCAATTTATGATTATATAAATATATCAATATATCAATATATCAATATATCAATATATCAATATATCAATATATCAATATATGAGGATATCAATATATCAATATATAAATATACCAATGTATCAATATATCAATATATCTATATATCAATGAATGAATATATCAATATATCAATATATCAATATATCGATATGTCAATATGTCAATATATTAATATATAAATATCTAAATATCTAAATATAAATATATCAATATATCAATATATCAATATATCAATATATCAATATATCAATATACCAATATACCAATATATCAATACATCAATATATCAATATATCAATATATCAATATCAAAATATCAATATATCAATTAATCAATATATCAATACATCAATATATCAATATATATCAATATATATATATCAATATATCAATATATCAATATATCAATATATCAATATATCATTATATAATTATATCATTATATCAATACATCAATATATAATTATATAATTATTTCAATATATTAGTATATCAGTATATCAGTATATCAGTATATCAGTATATAAGTATATCAGTATATCAATTTAACAAAATGTCAATATATCAATATATCAATATATCAACTGTTAGTTCAAACAACTGCTAGAATATCACGGCTGGCATATAAAGAATACATCTCGCGTCTAAAGACAATAGGGCAAATCGCAGAAAACACTGAAAGAGAAATGGATTAGAGATGTTAGTCATTTTCAATCTGGGAGTATGCTGGATATAAGTATTGCTACTAAGAACACATATATTCAAGCATTCCACTTTCGTCTGATATCAAGAATCATAGCCACCAACAAATATTTACACATTATCGGCAAAGCTGAAAACAACAACAGCTCCTTTTGTTCTTCTAATGTGGAAACACCAAAGCACTTTTTTTGGGAGTGCATGGCGGTTCAGACTTTCATTTAAAAACATTTGGACATACTGAGATCATACTTTGGACTCGTATGCAACTTTAGCAGAACATTTTTTTCCAAACCTGGAATGTGAAAAAACGCACATAATAATATGCTCTATTGCAAAAATAACTATATATAGTGCTCGACATCACAATTTGGAAGCCATCGATTCAACAATTTTTTAGCAGCCTGCAATTAGAAGCCCACAAGGAGCTGCACTCCGCTAGATTATCCAGAAACATATACAAGTACTACGATAAATGGCAACAGTTGAAAATGCTGCCAGAACTAAATATTGAAATTATCATGCGCCCACAAGGACACGCTCATGCACATACAAACACACCCACACATACACGCATGTACACACACACACACGCACTCGATAGGTGCTACTGCACACGCAAACATAAACGTGGTAATCATCTGCTCACTCTTGCTCCCCCATTCTTTCCATATATATCAAAATATCAATATAACAATATAGCAATATATCAATATATCATATAATTATAAAAATATATCAATATATCAATTTATGATTATATAAATATATCAATAAATCAATATATCATCAATATATCAATATAACAATATATCAATATATCGATATATCAATATATCAATATATCAATATGTCAATATATCAATATATCAGTATATCAACGTATCAATATATTATATCAATATATCAGTATATCAATATATCACTATATAGTGATATAGTGGATACTAATATATAATATATCAATATATCAGTATGTCAACATATCCATATATCCATATATCCATATCAATATATCAATTTATGATTATTATAAATATATCAATATATCAATATATCATTATAATTTATATGAGTATATCAAAATATCGATATATCGATATATCAATATATCAATATGTCATCAATATGTCATCAATATATCAATATATCAATATATCATTATATCATTATATTTATATATCAATATATCAATATATCTTTTATCAATATATCAGTATATCAGTATATCAGTATATCAGTATATCAGTATATAAATATATCAATCTATCAATATATCAATATATCAATATAACAATATATCATATCAATATATCATCAATATATCATATCAATATATCAATATATCAATATATCAATATATCAATATATCAATATATTAATATATCAGTATATCAAAATATCGATATATTGATATATCAATAAATCAATATATATATATATATATATATATATATATATATATATTTATATATATATATATATATATATATATATATATATATATATATTATATATATATATATATATATATATATATATATATATATATATATATTATTATTATATATATATATATATATAGTATATATATATATATATATATATTATATAATATATATATATATATATATAATATAGTATATATATATATATATATATACTATATATATATATATATATAGTATATATATATATAATATATATATATATATATATATATATATATATATATATATATATATATATATATATTATATATATATATATATATATATATATATATATATATATATATATATATATATATATATATAGTATATATATATATATATATAATATATATATATATATATATATATATATATATATATATATATATATATATATATATATATACTATATATATATTATATATATATATATATATATATATAGTATATATATATATATATAATATATATATATATATATATATATAATATATATATATATATATATATATATATATATATATATATATATATATATATATATATATATATATATAGTATATATATAATATATAGTATATATATATATATTATATAGTATATATATATATATATATATATATATATATATATATATATATATATATATAATATATATATATATATATAATATATATATATATATATGTCAATATATCAATATATCAATATATCAATATTCAAATTGATATAATGATATATTGTTATAATTATATCACGATATATTGGTATATTTATATATTTATATTTTGATATATTGATATACTGATATATTGATATATTGATGTATTGATATATTGATATATTGATATATTGATATATTTGATATATTGATATATTAATTTATTGATATATTGATATATTGATATTGATACATTGATATATCGATATATCGATATATCGATATATCGATATATTAATAATATATCAATATATCATTATATCAATATATCAATATATCAATATATTATATCAATATATCAATATATCAATATATCATATAATTATAAAAATAGATCAAAATAGAAATGTAGCAATATATCAATATATCAATATATCATTATATAATTATAAAAATATATCAATATATCAATATATCAATTCATGATTATATCACTATATCAATATATCAATATATCAATATATCAATATATCAATATATCAATATATCAGTATATCAAAATATAGATATATCGATATATCAATATATCAATATATCAATATGTCAATATATCAATATATCAATATATCAATATATCAATATATCAATATATCAATATATCAATATATCAATATATCTATATATCAATATATCAGTATATCAATATATCAATATATCAATATATCAATATATCACTATATCATTATATAGTGATATAGTGATACTAATATATAATATATCAATATATTAGTATATCAACATATCCATGTATCCATATATCCATATCAATATATCAATTTATGATTATATCAATATATCAATATATCAATATACCAATATATCAATATATCAGTATATCAAAATATCGATATATCAATATATCAATATATCAATATGTCAATATATCAATATATCAATATATCAATATATCAATATATCATTATAATCAATATATCAATATATTAATATATCAATATATCAATATATCAATATATCATTATATCAATATATCAGTATCAGTATATC
>JAXIVJ010002048.1:0-5000 GCA_036785665.1 Chirona hameri
ACCGAAGGTGCCACTCTCGAGTGCAGGTGGCGCCCCTTGAGTTCCCGTGAGTGCCGGCGGCCACCCACCCTTTAGATCGGACAATATGGCCTCTTTTAGACCGGACCGATTAGCGACCCCCAACTCGAGCCCTCCCCCCGAAAATATAAGTTTTCTTGACCTGCCGAGGTGTTCACTAAGACAAAGTTGGCAAGGGCTCAGCTCCTTTGATAGACCTACCCTACCACCGACTTCGCCGCCCCCCCCCCCATTTCGATAAGCGCACCGAAAGGCGCAATTATTACCCATATTTTTCACAGATAGTCTTACCAAGTATGCATTTTTATGCTGGGATTATATTTACGTTCTTTATTCTTTTTAAATAATAACGTAAGGTCTTGCAAAAAAAGGTCTCCTCAAAAAATGGCTGCCCCGGGCCCGCCGCTCGAGGCAAGCTGTTTGAGGGTTGCCCCGCCGCAGCCGAGAGGCTTGCCCTATAGGATTCTCCCTCTCCACCCCATGCACAAGGCAAACAAATTAGGTCGAGAAACCAAACAGCATTATTTTATGTAAGGCAATACATTAATTCCCATCACCGAATAACTAACTTTATCACGTAAAGACTTAAAATCACCACGAAACCGTCACAACATATTGAGGATTTGCGGGCTTCGGCCGATGGACATTCTTTTAAAAATATGTAAAACTGGCTCCAAGGGTTTTAGGTTTAGGTGAGGTGAGGTGAGGTGAGGTGAGGTGGTGAGGTGGAGGTTGAGGTTGAGGTGAGGGTGAGGTGGTTGAGGTGAGGTGAGGTCGAGGGTTAGGTGAGGTGAGGTGTGAGGTGAGGTGAGGTGAGGTGAGGTTAGGTTAGGATAAAAGCTCTTGATATATAAATGAGGTTGATGCTTTAAACATGGAATTCAATGAGGAAGGAATTGGTCATTTCGGTGATTGGGGAGTTAATCCTCTCCCTACGGGAAGCTTTTTTTTCTACTTTCGCCTTACGGGGGGGGGGGGGGGGTCTGAGAGGCCCCCCCCTGTTAACATCATAACCAAGTAACTTTGAGCAATGCTGGTAAGGACCAGCATGTTGCTGTCATGAGAGGAATCTAACAGTATGCAGGATTTTAGGTTATCATGGTCAACGGGGTGACCTTCCAGGGGGTCAAGGTGGAATGACCTCGGACGTAACCACGTCCGGACAGAGATTTTTGCATGCAGAAAAACCTCAAAATAGGAAATTGATAATGTAAATAAAAAAGGCATGTTTCCCTAGACCAGGTTTTGGCTCAGAAATACATAAAAGGTAATAATTATTAATTGTTCGTATCATTGTCAAAAAAAAAGTAACAAAATATTCAAAAAAATTACGTCATCAGTTCTGTCTTACACTTTGAGTGAGCTATCACTCAGTACAAAAATGTAAGATATTGCTTTGAAATTTGGGTATGGGTATTGTCAGTACTCAGTTCTTTCACAATGAAATCCGGGTTTTTCTAATATCTTTGAAAATTTGATTTGTGGGGATTTAAAAAAAAAAAACCAATTAAGGGGGGGGTCCAAAAAAACCCCCAAAAATTTGAAAATCCGAGATCGCCATTTAAAGAAAATGCTATTTTGTATCTTTGGGAATTGCGTTTGCAATTTGTTTAAAAACTCTGTTTTCTACGGATTTTGCAAATATTTATCATTTTATATCCATCATGACGTCATCAAAACATGATTATCTCCAAATCTACTCAACCAACTTTCAATTAAAGTTTTACAGCCTACGTATAATTGTTTGTAAAACTCAACTACAAAAATTTCAGCAAGATGCATTGCATGAGTTAAAAAGTTATCAATGAAAACCCCTAGGGTTCTGGTCAGGCCCCCCCCCCCCCCCTGTAGGGCGAGGGTTAGATACCCTGCCCTTTTAGGAATAATAAAAGACGTACGTAAAATTAGCAGCTGATTGATATTCGCCCAAATCTATTCTTTTAGGCCCGTCGCCTCAAAATTTGCCTTTAAACTAGACAGGTAGGTCCTCCTGGCACGCTAACAACGAAAACGTAAAAATTATCGTTGGAATACGGGTGCTACCTTTTAAAGTAGTAACGTTTTAAGTTTTGATGTATGTCAGTTTGAATATCTGGCTAACTTGATCGCGGGAAAGCTTCCCTAATTCCTTGCGCATGTCGTTTCATAAATAAAGGAAGACAGACCATTCAAAAACTTAAACAAATCTTATAACTCTGAAAGTACCCCGTGTTCCAGGCTTAATCTTACGTTTTTCGTGTTCCAGCGTGGCAAGGAGGGTCCTACCTTCGCCAAGTTTCAGGCGATCTGAGGCGACGGGACTCAAAACTGTAGATCTCTAAAACGGTCTATAACTCTGAAAGTAGCCCGCGTTCTAGACTAATTTTAGGTTTTTCGTATTCAGCGTGGCAAGGGAGGGACGTACCTGCCAAGTTTCAGGAAATTCTGAGGCTACGTGCCTCAAATTTTAGATTGCCCAATAGATTGATACTACTGAGCAATATCAATCTACTGTTTAATTTGACGTAGCTGAAGTAAAAGAGACAAATATGACGCAGCTATGTCAAATATGTACATTTATTTTGCCCTTGTATATTGCTTTCAATATTTATGCTGTTTTCTCACATGCGTTTTTGTTTGATTGATGTTGGATTAGGCTATTCTCTTTTAAAATGACTTTTACTGATGTGGCCCTTCTACTTTTCAACTAACCATGACCAGGTATATCTTGTGAAAATAATGTTTGTCCTGGCTAAAAAATTGAAGGTTGTGATAAATTAATCCTAAATTTAAACACTCATGATTTGGGTCTATGATTATTGTTGTGGTCTTTTTTCCAGCTCAGGATGAGTTGGTATGCCTCTCACGTCTTTCACACACCAAAATATGTATAATATTGGTTCAAGTTCTTCATTAAGTGTCAATTTCACCTAGAATATTTTAGCTCACAAATGTAATATAACTTTTGCCAACCGCGTAAGGGTGCACTCTAATGTTAAAATGTGTGACCTATCCAGAACTAAGCCCAATGTAAATATATGCTGACACTCAATCTTGTTTTGCTCATGTTTTTATGTTAACACCTATAGATGTGCCATTTTTGTGGGTGTTTTGAATAATTGACCGAAATGTTACCCCGTTTGTCAGGAGGTAGTGTTGTTCTATAGTGTTTATGACCCAACTGAATATGACCCTACACGCCCTGGAGCTACCGTACATAGTCTTTCTCAGTAATTTGAGATAACATTGTTGTACTACCTATTGTTTGGATTTTAAAATGTTATTTTTATGACAAACTTTACTAACATTTTAAAGTTTGTCCTTTTTCTGTGTTCAGAATATGTTATTAATTGTTTTGTTAGGATTGTTATTGAAAATGTCGCTTTGGTGAAAAATCCTTTAGTTTTGTGTATCATTTACTGTATTTATTTACCTTGGGGGGGATAGGGGCATTCACTGGGCAATGGTTGGGGTTAATATTAATGATGGGGGGGTTGTCAGTTTTGGCGGATGCAGTGTGTAGCTACAACCCCATAAACAAATTAGAGAGTTCCGCAGTAGTGCTGTATGTATGTATGTAGTTATACAGTATAGCTTATCAGTATACTATCGTATACATATACATATACATATACATATACATATACATCATACATATACATATACATATACATATACATATACATATACATATACATATACATATACATATACATATACATAGACAAGGTACATATACATATAATATACATATACATATACATTATACATATACATATACAATACATACATATACATATACATATACATATACATTTACGATATACATATACATATACATATACATATACATATACAATATACATATACATATACATTATACATATACATATACATATACATATACATATACATATACATATACATATACATATACAGTATACATATACAATAGTACATATACAGTATACATATACATATACATAATACATATACATATACATTATACATATCATATACATATACATATACATATACATATACATAATCATATACATTATACATATACATATACATATACATATACATATACATATTACATATACCTATACATATCATATGACATATATACATATACATATACTATACATATACATATACATATACATATACATAGTACATATACATGTAGCATGTACATGTACATGTACAGTGTACATGTACATGTACATTACATATACCTATACATATACATATACATATACATATACATATACACTTTATCATATACATATACATGTACCGCCCTTCCCGGTCATGTGCTGCCCTCAAGGTCATGTGCCGCCCTCAGACCAGTTACGCCCTCAGAGCCAGAGTGCCGCCCCCTGGTCATGTGCCACCTTCAAGCCAAGGTACCGCTCTCAAGCCAGGTGCCGGCCCTCAGGCCAGTCCCGTTCCTCATGTCACGTACCGCGTTCTGGCGGGCACCGCTCTCATTTTCCAGATGCCGCTACCTAGCCATGTGCCGCCTATGGCCAGGTAGACGGCGCCCCTCCGGCCGTGAGGACGCCCCTCCGGCCAGGTGACGGTGCTTTTGCGGCCAGTGACGGCATCTCCTGTCATAGACGGCGCGCCTCCTCCGGCCAGTGACGGCGGCCCTCCGGCTAATGACAGCGCCCGCTCTGGCCAGTGACGGGCGCCCCTCTAGCCAGTGACGGCGCCCCGTCTGGCTAGTGACGGGGCATTCTGACCAGTGTCTCCGGCCAGTGACTGCACCCCTCCAGCAAATGCCGGCGCCCCTCCGGCCTAGTGACTGCGCCCCTCCAGCCAATGACAGCGCCATGCTGTTCAGTGACGCGCCCCTCCGTCTAATGGCGGCGCCCATCTGGCCAGTGACGGCGCCCCTCTAGCCAGTGACAGCGCCACTTCGGCTAGTGTGACGGCGCCCCATCTGGCCAGTGATAGCACTCACTCCGGCCAGTGACGGCACTCTGGCAGCCAGT